>JAIMZG010001753.1:0-24186 GCA_020466075.1 Colletotrichum coccodes
AAATACAAATCCCAGGTCTCCTTGTTCAAATCCTCAAGCTACTTGCCAGGGGTTTGCGGCACAGAGTGAAAAAGTCAGCAGTAGGTAGGCACTGGTACAGGAGAAGATAGGTGCCAAAGATGGCCCTTATTCATTTCTGGCCTCCTATCCTAATAGATGATAAGGTGCCTTTCTTCTATAATTATTAGGGTGGTATTTGAATAGTACTAGGTGCCGTCCAGTTTTGCCTCTAGTCTTTTAGTCCACTGAAATTTCTCCTCAAACTCCCTTTACTTGCAAGCTTCTTTGTTGGCTTTGACGCTACTTGACTGTCATGCTGTTTGTAGTGGCCATCTTGTTACAGAAATTGCCCAACTTTGTCGAATAGGCAAAACATGACCTGTCTGCTCTCTGCTTGGGCCGGATGTCGGGAAGCTCGCCCGCGGTGTAGCAGATGCGCTGGCCGCTGTGACGTTGATGGGACTCGGCTCGACCTCAGGCTTAATGGAGGCGGCGGCGGTGGAGTAGAGCTCTCTCGTCTCCGCGTATGACGATGTGTCCATGCACGAGCCGTTTGACCAGCGGCCGACGGCATCGTGGACTGTGGAAGATTCGGCGCTGAAGACTGCATGAGGCCGAAAATGTCGTCATTGCTGCACCCCTCGCAAACTTGGACTAGAATGGTCTCGGAGTCGGCGATGCCGGTGGCGTAAAATGGTTTATGAAGGAATGGAAAAAGTGACCAGCGACGATAGAGCTCAGCGAGTGGGCATTGACCGAAACTCTAACGGTAATCTTGGGCACGGTTCCGAATAGCATGATCCATTTCCAGGTCTGGTGGCTATTCGCCAGATAGTTCTCCAAGTCGTCCACGCTCCGTACTGCAAGCCTGCCGCCAATGGTATGCTTCTTGCCGGTGACATAAACGTTGACCGAGAGATCGAGGATCATTGGTTTCTGGCAAGGTTAGGTTTGGGTGAATTCAGCTACAACAGTGCATTTAGACTGTTCAGGGCCAGCCTCCAGGCAGATTACTGGGCACGGGTTTCTCAGCGGCGTCGAAGCATTCACACCGTTGAAGTTCAGGCCCCCAAATCTCAACGAGGGGAGAAACGAGTGTCATTGTAGGCCCCATTATGGGAGCGAAAAGTGAACAATGGCAAGTGGATCTGCTGGGAAGAATCTCAAGATCTGCCATCTTGATATGGAACTTTGGTTGTGCCTCGGAACCCGTTCGCCTTTGGGCTAAATACTGCCAAACCGTCAGCATGTTTCCCAGCCTGTTCATGTCTTGCTGACAATATCAATTCAACGAGTTGAGACGAGGGCCTCATGGGCTATGTAATCTCACTGCCTGGAGTTGTACGCGGCTTTATCGGTCCGCATGATATACCTTGGTTGCCAAGAATCCAAAACTCACACTGAGGTGAGAATTACACAAACTGTCCAGGTTGTAGTTGAGAGCGTTTCAAAATAACGTAACTTGACGCAACTGAAGTCAGATAACACAGTTCAAGGAGATGAAGTCGATCTACCGGGGAGGCAAACAATAGTGATAGAGAGACAGGCAATGAGGGCGTTGTGGCTAGAAGGACGGGGTGAGACCCTGAGCAAGTCTGCCCTCATGGACCAAGCTGCGGGGAAGGCAGACTCTTGGTTCTTCAACACACGACTATAAAGTTTCTTAAAGGACAAAGCCGTTGTGTTTCTGGTCACAAATGAAGAAGCAATTTTTCCATACTATAACCCATTTGCAGAGGGAGACTTAATTTCCGCCTTGCAGTCTTGGCGGGAGACGGTGTAAGTGTTTCCCTCCGGCCGGGTTTGCGGCCCGCCCAAAGCGAACGCTTGGCAATCTGCCTTGAGCCGATAGAGAGCTTGGCATCATCTCACTCACGTCGATTCTCACGCCGCTTCCAACAGCTTTCAAAACTTTTGTCATTATTTTGCCAAACTCCAAGCAACAATCGACGGCTAAAGTTCATCTCGTCCCATTGTCTTCCTGATCGCGATACACAACGATATCACCACCACAATGAGTTTCAACCTCCTCCTCCTAACGCTCTTCCATACCCTCCTGTCGACACAGGTCGCGAGCGCAGAGCGAAATCTTCCCGCTGACCTTCAAGTGGACCTCATCTTCCCGCGCAACGAGACGTACGCACCGACCCAACTATTTCCCATCGTCCTTGGCGTGAAGAACCTCGACGCCGTCTTGCCTCTCGACCTCCGCCTCGGCGTGGCAGTTGACTCCATCAGCGGGCGGCCGAGCATGAGCAGACCGTCATGGAAATGGCAGCACGTCAGCCTCAGCTCAAGCGGACTCGCGGAGGCTGTTGGGCAGGTGCCGGGCAAGCACTTCTTCTGGTTCCCCGCGGTCAACATGACCAACGGGACGGCGGACTCTTTCAGGGTCTTGTGGGAAGTCACTTTCCCACGCCGGTGCTTCGCCAACAACACAGACCCGAAAGAAGACGATGGAGGACGTGGGTGGTCAAATTCGCCTAGCGGATTCACCTCGCGCAGCATTCGATTCAGCACGGCATTCATTCGGGGCTCAGCTTCCTGACATCGAGGCCACCGTCAACTCGTGCCCGGAGCTTGACGAGGAGAACTCGGCGGCGATTCGTGTTACCGAGGTGAGGAAGACGTATGATGAGGGCCAGCAGTGCCCGGTGCTCGAGACAAACGTCGAGCCGACTAAGTGCGCCTTCAAGTCGGCCGCCAAGGAGCCTGCGGCGAACGTCTCCGCGGCATTGCTGGACGAGATGAGATGCGAGGAGGACGAGTGGCAGACAATCACTGCACCGTGCCTGAGGAAGCAGAGCACGGCATCGCTACAGAGTGCGAGCTTTGGAATGAACTGTATACTACTAGCACTGGCTTTTGCCCTATCGAAAGTTCTTTAATTCGCCGGTTACTTTCCTCGTGAATCACTTTCCCACAACCCTCCACGCTCCATGCCAGGGTCTACAGATAGCATATGCAGTATCAAGTATGGATGTCAGAGTCAATATTACCATGCCGCTGATCAGTCTGAAAAAAAGCCCACGGCACGCAGTGTTAAATGCGAACACCATGTCATATATATGGTGCAAGCGACCAGCTTTGGCATGCAGGGTAAATGCAATCTCATGGTTCGAGGCCAGACAAGGACCTACCTGATGGACAAATTCTCCACTTTAGGCTGCAACGAAAGAGCTTCCTCGGATATGTACGCTTCCAGATGCCAAGATCTGTCTTACCCTCTGCGCTACCCGAACTCCACCTCCACGTGGGGATCTAAGCTTAGTGTTTCCGAGACCGTATCTCCGGATCACCCAACCGAATGAAGAGGTTCGGTGGCGTTGTTAATCCTCGGCCACTGAACCCGGCAACAGCGGTTTATTTGGGTTCGGTCCTGTCCGCTATTTCTACGGACGGCGGGTATCCTGTTGGTATAAATGCAATAGGCCTAAGATATCATAAGATGTGTAAAGAACACCACCGGTTTATTCCGTTCGGAAACAGCTTTTGGCTCGGCCAAATAATTTCCGCTTCCACCAATCCAGTGGGGTCTTTACAGTTGGCATTTTACTGATGGGAGTATCAAGTACTATAACGCAAGGCCGCTGGCCACCTAACTTAGGGCAGCTGCTACTGAAAATTCAGCTGTGGTACCACAGAGGCATACGTTCTGAATGTCCTCTCCGTCACCCCTGCATTCCAGTTTGGGGGATGGAGCGCCCTGGCACCCCGTTCCGACGCATAGAATCCTTTCCGTGATATTTTTCTTGACATGGTCCCGCAAGACTCGATGAGCTTTGGAAAGAAGACCCGGCGCCAACTATGCACTGCGTTGTTGTCTGAAGGGACATATGATACTGCCTTGGCAGTTGTTTTAGTTATCGACCTGTCGTTTGTTGGCAGCCGCTCTCAGACTTTTTAACCCGATGAGAGGCGAAGGCGGACTAACACACGTAGGTGACACCTGCCCCGATCACTTCTTTGAAGATGCCATCGACTCCGATCGAGAAAGCATTGGAAACCGAGGTCTCAATCCCGTTCTCTATACTTACAATTATTCCTGGAAGATGCTGGCTGCCTCCCGCTCCAGGTCCTCTCTTTTCGTGGCCTAGGAATCCTGTTCGCCTAAGTTCGCAAAAGACTTGACATTTGTTGTCTTCAGCAGATAGTTCCCCACAAGAACCGTCTTCTTTGAGCTTGTTCTTGAAGTCACAGCCGTAGTGAGATACACCATCATGGGCCGGTAAACGGTCACGCTTCGCGAGCGGAGACCGGGAATACTTTCTGACACCAGGGAGATCTGGGGGGTCATTTGGGGGAGGGGGGCGAGGAAGAGTTTGTCGGGCTTACTCCTCCGATGCCATACGCGGCAAAGGTTAGGTTATCAATGACGTGAATGCCAGTAAAGCCGCCGTTAAGGCACAGTCCTTGACAAGCTGCCTAATGTCGCGCCTAGCTTCGTCCCGGTTAATCTTGCGGTCGCGGGAAGCCCTGTTACACAGGCTGATAACAGCCTTGTTGACGGGAATGAAGATTCAATCATCCGCCGCCATGAAGAAGTCATCAGAGAAGCCCAATGTCTCTGTCAAGTACTTGCAGCCTCGAGTGAGTCATTCTCGGTGTATTTAGACGCGCTTTGCATTAGAAATGGGGTCAATGCATAGCTCCTTCCTTTAGAGAGAACTGCTTTCACAACGTAACCTCGATCTTGGCCGCAGATTGTGTAGCGGGCAACGTCTTCCGGGGTGACAGCGCCACATAGCACAAGGGCGCTTACTGTGGGCAACAGTGCAAAGAGTTGACTGAAAATGTTTTGGACACTAACGGATTACCAATGTATTTTCAAAAAGGTATAGTATCGATGACGGAGTTATGTAGAGTAAACCTTTCTGATTTAATTGAGATGACACGGTGGAGAAAGGTAGAATGATACGATTAACCTTGGGAATTGTGGCCCTCTAAATAGCCCTTAAAACGGGTGTAACGGCCCGCTTCAACCACGCGGACCTTCTTGCGAAAATCAAATGAAATATTGCATAGCCTGGGTATTGTGGGTGAAGTTGTGTGATTCCGCGTTTGGCTGCGGGACGCTGGTACAGCAACGGTCACGATGACATACGCATTTGCATATGCAGAGGGAGATAGCTGATACCCAATAGCCCCCACGTACCATTCGCACTCCGAGATATTCTTATGATGTTGTGCTTGGAATGCTAGAATACATTGTATTCTCTTGCTAAGATAACCGGAATAGCTTTCCTTCGCCGGCTCAAGTCATCAGCCGATGTTGCTGTATTAGATCACGTCTCATTCCTGACAAAGTCGGCGACGCCTTGGCTCACTTTTTGTTTCAGCAGCACAGTTTCTGTCGACTGTGTTGTAGTTCGATATCTTAGGGGGGTAAAAGAGGCTGGCTTCGCTACTGCGTCAATCTTCATATCATTTCACGATTGAATGGTGACAAGGCCTCCAGTTTAACCCAGCCACCCAAGCGGTGTGGCGGCTCTACTTGGGAACTTTCGTCTTCCAACTGCATAACGAGTTGTAATGAAGTTCATTATCTACTTATATGCGAAGTCAAGACATGTTCGGTTCGTCCCACTACATGGCCAATATATTTGAGGTCGCCAGGTAAGTTACATTTTGGGCAGTTCCTGCTGCTATGAGCTGTTGGAGTTGTTGGGGCTGTTGACTTGATTTACAACATCTAGTTGGCCAAATCTTCACATTATCCGGCCAGTGTTCTATGAGTCCATATTCAGTAAGGTCGGATAAATGCTAAGAGTGTCCCCTTGGCCTGATCCAGTAACAAACCTTTCGCGGTAAGCTTGGCGTTGTCGGGTTTCTACCAATACAACCAATTTCAAAGGCGCCGAACCTGTCAGTTGAGCCTGTCAGTTATTGCCCATTGGTCTTTTCTTTGTCTTTTGGCACAGCTACAGCACTGTCGGTTGGAGCCTCGAAGCGAGATGTCCTGCGACCTGCCTGGCGAATACATCATAGTCAGGGGCTACCGTCACGAGACTCACGGATCATGGCAATCCCCCAGGCGGGTATAACTACACTGGTTTCTTGGTCGAAAGCTACGACATGCGATTCAATTCTTCGAAGTATTCCAGAGAATCTTCACATACAACTTCGAAACCAGACAGAAGTCGCACTTAACTGGAAGGCCTGCGTGGTAGAGGCAGCAGGGAAAGAATTGGACGAATCAAGGCCCAGGGAAGGAAGATTAACCAAACTAAGGAGGCCTTTAGGGGACGTCGTGAATGGGTTGATTTTGAGGGAAGAGCTCAAGTATGAGAAGAGTGGCACTACCCCGCTGGGTGTCAGCAAGTGTGTCGTGATGGTTCTGTCCGTGCTATCTCTTGGCGCTCATTTTGTACTTTAGCGTGCTTTTGGGGATTCGTATCGAGGCTGGGATGTTGTGTACTATCCAAAAGATGGTACTCAAACACTGTGTGCCCTGAGTTTGGGACCAACTGATTTAACTTGTGTCCTACTGGCAGTTGTCGGTCAGATCTGTTAGAACGCTGATATCGCTGTTACCTTGCACTTGCAGCAGACCGGACCCATCTCAGACAGTAGGCTGGTACACATTACTCTCGCCCGAACAGCTTCATGCAACAATAAGGAAGGCTGCAATAGCGACAAGCTGGGTTTCAGATAGCTCATTATTAGCCCTTTGATTGTTCCGTACCATACCTCCACAATTTATATTTTCGCAAGGAGCCGAATGGGGAAATCAACGGAACAGGCCACGGCACAGCTCATGGAGTCACTCACAGGCATTTAGGGATCTTTGGGAAGGTGTCATGCTTGGATATAATGGAGCACCTGGAATCCGTGTTGTCAACGACATGGGAAACTTGACTTACAAGACCAAGCAAACCACCAGGTAGGACTTGAGGTAGATCATAGATCAAAATGCCAGGCAAGCAGATGATGCCGTACACCACTCGGCTGTGAATCGAGATAAAGTGGTTGGTATTCAGGAATAGCATCGAACCCTTCGGCTGCCATGATGCTGCCTGGCACTTGTGGACTTTGCCATTTCTCAACAAGCACTAGCCAGCGTTGCGCCGCTTATCCGAAGACGTGGATTTTCGGCTCATTTAGGAAATCATTGCACATTTAACCCGAGTTGAAGAGATCTTGGGGAGGTCACTCAAGCGCTGGGATGCTGCCAAGGGGCGAAAAGACAAAGGATTTAACTAAAACTGTGCAATGATGTAGTGTTGCTCTTCGGAACGAAATGGAAATCAAGATTTAACTCAAGATAATAGAACACGGAGGTTGTTTCCCAATACTATTTACCATCTACTGATGATTGGCTGATGCGCGGCAGAACATCGTTTTATCACCAGCAGACTTCACGTGAATTCACGGACAATTGCTCCTGTCATCAATTTAGTACACAGATAAGAAATGCGGACCTTTTCCTCCGAAAGGTGGACCCAGAAAATCAACGGACCACAACTTCCAGTGCACGGCCAGCGGCAGCCGAGGCTTCTGGCCCGGATCCCAAGACTTTTCGACTTTGCCGCCTCGAAAACTTTTTATCCTGGCCTGTAAATGGTAAAGGAAAATCTCGGGGGCTTTGGGGTTAATCCAACATGTTCCACTAATGACCAGATGTCCATCATAGCTTACCACGTATAGCGTGGTCCGGTCAGGTTCTGTGGGTCGGGTCAACGCAGACTATGCGACAATGGTCATGATGACACAAGAGGTCGATATCCATCGACATGAGGATAAAAGCAGAAGGTCAGGGCCTGAATCTGGGACAATTCTCCAGGACACTCAATCCATCAGACCTCACGATGGCGCCACAAGATCCAGAAACCGGCCTCCCGCACTCGGACGCGGACACGCACTCCCTGAAAGCCGGCTCCGCCGGGAAACATCTTACCCACGGCCATCCGCACAACCACAATCCCCGCTTGACGAGCATACAAGCACATATGGTCGCGGCCAGCGGCGAATTTGTGGGGACATTTTTATGGTTGTGGACCAGTTTCGCCGGCCACATGATGGCACAGCACCAAACTCCCGGCGAAGCACTTGAAGGAGGAATGTTGCACACGACGCTTCTTGCGGCCGCACTGGCTTATGCACTGCCTTTGCTGGTGAATGTCTGGGCGTTTTACCGAATTAGCGGAGGCCTGTTCAACCCTGCTGTAAGTCCCTGCCAAGTGCCGTTAATCGAAAGAAACCACTCGGCAACTGACACTGGTCACGCAGATCACGCTCGGCCTCGTCACTGCAGGCCAACTACAATGGCAAAGAGCGCTTTTCCTCTTTCCCGCTCAAGTCTTGGCAGCCTTGACCGCAGCCGGTCTCGTGCAATGCATGTTCCCTTGGGACGTCGGCGAAACCAACACGATCCTCGCCACCAACGTCTCCATTTCGCAGGGCGTCTTCATTGAGATGTTCATGACGGCGGAACTCATGTTCGTTGTCCTCATGCTGGCGGCAGAGAAGCAGAAGGCGACTTACTTGGCCCCTATTGCCATCGGCTTGGCCGTGTTTGGGCTCATGATATGCGGTGCGTGCCTGTCGAGAATTACACTGTTGGGAGAAGTTGAACTGACCTTGCTTCTCAACAGGCGGCTATTACACAGGAACTTCGCTCAACCCCGCCCGCAGTCTCGGTTCCGCTGTTGCTGGTAACAGCTTTCCGGGTTACCATTGGATCTACTGGGTTGGGCCCGGAATGGGAGGCGTATTGGGCGCCCTGTACTATCGGCTTGTGAAGTTGTTTCACTACGAGGAAGCGAACCCCGGGCAAGATGGCGGAGGAGAGTCGAACCTGCTCCATGGGGGTGTTGTCCCTGACGGTGCCACGCTTCCGAAGAATATGTAATTGCTATGCCTTGCGCATAGAACAGCGACGGGAGACGGCTGCTTACTGTGCCCGGCTGTGGTAATACGTGTAAGAACATACGTTGGGATAGAAAGACCGGGTTTGCATTTTCAAGGAGCGGCAAAAAAGGTTCGATCGGCGTCTTTGTTTAGATCGGACATTTGAAAATTCAGCATAGACAGCGTTAGATCGGAAAAGTACAAGCATTTGATATTCAGCACACCGATGCGCTGAACCATCATCAACACTTGACCACAAAGTCCGCCTCTGAAGGCGGCTTTAAGCTGCTGCAGAGCTGTTGATAATGAAAAGCAGCTACAGCTCGGTTGGAACACAAAGTACAGATTCTTCAGCAAAATATTGGGGTTAAAATGTGTGCTTCGGTGTCGCACACTTGTGGACCTGCCAATCATCTTGCAACGATAGGTTTCGGGGCCCAACGTTTTCATAGATTACTGAAATTATGGACACATCTATTTTGCATTGTTATTCGCTCTCGGTAATTTTTGGGCAATGCCCCTCCAGGACGACCAGTGGACAAGTGGCTCATCTGCAGTGCAGAATTCGTTGAGTTGTTCAAGAAGTGCTCTTGAAACGATAGCATGATTTCCTCACTGACATAAAACGATCGATTTCACATGTCCGGGTGTCACCCGTCGAACAGGGCCCCTTTCTCGACACACTCTTCCCCTCTGCCATCTATTATCACGAAATAACACAATCTAAAATTTTGTTGCATGCTCCAGCTTTTGTGTCAGCGGGTTCAGACATTGAGAAGCCCCTTCCCTACAGCGTTCCCCAGTTTTTGGAGATTCGGAAATCTTGGCTTATTGAGTCGCAGCCGCCAAGCTGACGAGGCAAGCAAACTGGCAGCTGGCCCGTCAAAGTCTGAGTCGTCCATGTGTCGGAGTCTTCCGATTAAAAAGGGGGAAGAAACGTTGGTTGATCGAGAGAGTTGATAAAAACGATATTGCTGCCGATGAGAAGTTGCCTCATTTCAGGAGAAATTGACTCTATTTTTTCTGCATCTTGCGAGACGTCTTTCACCTGAACGAGGATCGTCCGTCGCAGGATGACTGGCAATGGAGCTGAAACTCTCAAGACTGGATCTTCCAACTCCAACAAAGAGATTCTAAGAGTCTTTTGGCAGTCGTGATGGTGCTTACTTTGTGGATGCTGTTTAGTCCAGAGAGACCCTTGATTAACTGCTTCCCTGTTCTGCTGTCCCACCAAAAAAAACGAGCTCGACTGGCCAGCATTGACTGATGATCAAGATAAGATCATTGGCCTGCGAATCAAGAGACCAACCGATACCAGCTACCTGCACCGGACCTTTGGTTCCCAGCCGGCGAGAAAAGGCAATGCTGGAGCCTGCCGACGGGAATGTGGGCAGATGTGACGACATGTCTTGCCAGCGGCCGCTATGAATCCCTGACGCTCCACTTCCCGCAGGCGACCGGACCTAAACAATAGACGAATCCTCCGAGTTGATACTTCACAAAAGACCCAGCCTTCGACTCCACAACCGTACAGCTTGATAAATTCGCCATCGGACCGGACCGCAAATGGTAGCTGGGCCAGCGAGCCCAAGACTCCACGAAACGCCTCTGGCTGTCGGTGGCGGTCCTGTTTCGCACCGCCATTCCTCGATGGAAGCTCCAAGGAAATGACCTCGCCGTTGAACCAGCTGATCCGGTGGTGACTCCCATTGGTTCGCCATCCTCAAGTATGAGTTGATCAACTCGCCTCCCTTGGTATTAGAGAGTTACAAGGGGTTTGGCACTGCTCGCACGAGCGCAGGTCGCGACATTGTTACAGAGGCAAGAAATGCCCCACAAGCCGATCACAAACTATTGGCTGGTTTTTGGCGGACATGGGAGCGGTGCTGACATCTTAAGCCAGCGACTTCAATCCAATCCGGCCCTCGCTGAGAAAGTCAATGCCAGCTCAACGTCTAGGGTTTGCCTTCATAAATGCAAAATGCAACAACACTTTACCGTCTTATTTAAACACGTATCAAGAGGACCGATTGATATATGAATCGCTGTCTTTGAGCGCGGCGCCAAGAGGTAGGTACGTATGCTGTCGCAGCATACCAAGGTTTTATCGGCCCGTAAAGGATTGCTGGAATTTGCTTCGCCCGCTAGGACTCCCAACAATCCTGACTCTCTAAGCTGTACCGATCACAACACTGCCGGATGACAGCCCAGTCCTTAGATTGGAGACCAGAACGCACTGAGAATCCGTGCTGGGAATCAGCCTGTTTTTTCTTTTTTTTCCTTACACAGGCATGGGTTTTAATTGATCTAGGTAGAGACGAATCAGTTCCGGCCGGCACCTCCGGAGTGGAGTGGGGCCACCCAGCTCCGAGCCGGAGCGGGCCCTGCCGACCATACACTGGAATGCACATCGAGTTTGAGATGACGCAGGCCAGCTCCATGACTCTGTGAGCTGGGCTGGATCGGCCTACGACTGAACCTCTGTCGTAAATTTTCGTGCCACCAGCTTCGTCCATCCTTTAATCGACCTGGCCGGCCTGCGCCCAACCACAATCACACTGTGCCCAGCGACTCCTCAGGCCCCGGCCGGCCCCAGCCACAAGCCAGCGTTCGAGGATCTGCAGACCTTGACGACGGGCTGTACCGGATTCTATCGTACACCAGCTCAAGTATGCCTTGGCTTCGCGGATCTCGTCGCCTTGCGCGACCATCTTCCGAAAACAACAGCAGCTGAATCCTCGTCCCCCGCAACGAGTACGATCTTCCGTGGGCGGCCCGTCAGCCGTTCCCCACGTTGCGAAACCTTCATGCAGCACCACGGCGGCTCGATCCGGCTCGCATGCAATAGGCGAAGATGATCTCAGCGGTATCACCTCTGGGCGCTCATCTGACACACTCTGTGCCGTGATGTTTCCAAAATTGGAAGTGACAGTGGCCGTCCTCCCTTGGGCGAAGGATTCAAGTGAGACACGGAGCTGCATTCCCGACTCACCCTGCCAAAAGAATGAGGGTAGAGCGACCATCCTTCCCTGCCTGGCTGTGTTATTGTCCCCCTTGGAAGTGGCAGGCTTTGCAGTGTTACCGTGGATTGGAATTCGGAATATATGAGGGCGCAAGACAGCTCATCAAACCGCATTCCAGACGAAGGCCAAGACTTTCTCGTTTATCAACAACCCAACGGTCGCCGTTTTATTTTTTTAACCAATCCGCCAACACTCTTCCTCTTCTGTGGTGATTTGACTCGACAGGCAAAGATTCGAAGTACGATTCAGAGTACGGGTGGAACGATAGTCACGATGCTTGTCCCTGGTATCCTCGCCATCCTCGGCGCATCCACCCTCGCCGCCGCGACCACAGCACAACCAGCCGTAACACCCTTCCTCACGGGAGCGGCCCCAACAACCCTCATCCCCGTCACACTATCCTCTTCCACGACGTCCGCGGCCTCGAAATCCTCAGCCTCGACATCGGCAGCATCCTCGTTGTCCACCTCGGCGTCCGTCTCGACAGTAACCTCCCGTCCCGCGAAAACCGTCACAGTGACCCTTCGGCCGTCCAAGACGAACACGTACGCAGAGTGCGGCGGCCTCCGCCCGACGCCGAAACCGTGCCCGGCGAGCTTCGAGTGCATCGACAACCCGTTCGTCAAGGGGTGCGGGTTGGCGTGCGACAAGCCGGGAATCTGCGTGGTTCCCATCATGTGCGGCGGGATCGCGGCTATCAAGTGCCCCGACGGGAAGATCTGCGTCGACGACCCGAGAGATGATTGCCATCCAAGGAGGGGGGGCCGATTGCTCCGGGTTGTGCCTGTAAGGGTACCATCCGAACGTGCGGAGGGTGGTCGCATTCAAGATTGTATACCTAGTCGGGAGGGCTTGGCTTTGTAAACGACCTTGTTTCTTTTGTGGCAACAATTTCCTTTGTATTTATTTCGTTTCTGAAGAGGAGTTTTAATGCAATCTTTTCTTGTTGCAGAGGTTCGCGAGCGATTGAAATGTCCTGATGAGATGGTTTGTTTACTGATGCCACCTCAATCGGTGTGTGAAGAAGGAAAGGCGAAGGCGGCGAGATTCGGTAAAGAAAGGGTGAAGGATACAAGGTGAAGGACTGATCCTGCAAGACAGAAAACAAGGCAGGAGCTGTGAGCAGCTGCAGGCGTTCCTACCCTGCTGCATCGGAGGTCGATACTGCTTCTTTCAGATAGCTTCTTTCACTTTACCAGCCAGAGAAACACCTTCAAACAATTCACAACCGTCAGGGAATCAAGGTCTCCTTCATGACCCGCACCCAACAATCTTCCCACCTGCTTGCTTTGGTATTCACTCTATCAGTTCTCTGCCGTCAATGAGCGTAGATTTTCGACTCTGAGTTGAAAGTCATCTGCTTCCCTGCCTCGAATACACCGCCTTCACGACCCTCGAGATGTGCGAAATAGAGACAGTAAAACACGCTTGCGCCCACCGGACAGTCACTACCAAACCCTGCGAGGATGCCATCCACACCTTTGGTCAGGGCTCCGAGACCTGCAAAAAGACGGAAAGAACGGCCTCCGACAGTCTGGACTACTGCAGCGCAGACTGCGTCTACACGAAGCGGAACAAGCGTTGGGTCTGTCACAGGTGCAAGCGACCCAACCAGAAGACCCCGCGTTGCACCTTCAAGCGGTGCGGACATCGCGTCTGCAGCAAGTGCAAACCTTGTAAGTCTTCTCGAGTTGATGTGTGGAGAGGATTCACGAGGTTGACGTGGTAAAGTGACTTGCCCCAAAAAGAAGGCCTTGAAGGCATCGAAGCGAACCGACAACCATCCGGCAAAGGTCGGCAAACGGGGCGAGCAGGGAAAGCCTGCTACTTCATTTGGGTGTCATGACGCTCAGCTACGACCAAGGATTCCGGTCTATGACCCATTCGTCGGAGATTGGGCTTAGAGGCATTGAATAAACAGACGAAATAGCATTGAAGAAGGCTAGATGAAAGAGACACTTGACTTGTCGACCAGCTTTGCAGACCATCATAAGGAGATACCAGACCGGCACAGATGGCCAGTCTTCTATTTGAATTTGAAGTTTCTCTCAAGGTCTATGAACCGTAATCCTATAAAAGGGTAGATTTGGGAACGAGAAAAACAAAAACACATCACTTGCCGCCCGAGAAGGACACGACAGCCCACTTGCCGCTCCATGCCCACTTTCGGGAGCCAGAGTCGCCGCCGCCGCCCTCGGTGGCCAGCAGCTTCTCGTCTTCGCCGGGCTGGAGGCCGACGACGACGTCGGCCTTGCAGGTGCGAAGGGCCAGGATGTTGAGACCGGATCCGGGGCCGAGATTTTTGATGGCTTCAGTGAAGGGTGTCGCGGGGTCCCAGTCAACCTGGAGCCGTGTTAGCAGTTTTCAAGCAGGAAGCACACAGGCAGCTTACATCGCCCGTCAACTTGCGGTAGTTGAGATCGCCCTTGAAGATGACCACCTCGCTCGCCTTGAGATCCTCGTAGAGGTCCTTGGCCTCCTCGGGCAGTTGCCAGAAGGGGCCGGGATGCGTCCAGAAACGGTTCGGTCTGAGGATGAGCTGTCCCTCGGCGTGAAACTGACTCCATTCCTGGAACAGGAACGCCAGGTTGCCAGCATCCGCATCCGAAAGAGGCTCGGGCGTCTTGTTCTGGAGCTCTTCGTCCTCGGAAGGGGTCTCGTAGAAGGGCTTCGGGTTCGCGATGGCGCCGAGCAGCTGGGCGAAGTCGCCGGGCAGTACGTCGGAAACGAACCACGGGATCGACTTGGGGTGCAGGACAATATTCGTCGCCAGACCGGCCGAAAGGAGGTATCCGGCGAGGATCAGGTCAACGTAGAGCTCGAAGCCGGCGTTATCGAGGACGATGTCGACGCGGCGCTCCGTCTTCCCTTCGGCCTTGGCCTTCTTGAGGAGCTCATAGACGGCGGGGAGGTCGTTGACGATGATGTTCTTTTCCGACGCCTTGCGGGCCTCGGAGCCCTGCAGCTTCTGGATGTCCTCGTAGGTCAAGCTCGTCAGCAGCGACAGATCCGTGGCGTTGCCCCATAGGCAGATCTCGCACATCTCGGTGAAGAGCAGCTTCTCGGCCTCCTCGTCTTGGGCGGCGCCCTTGTTCTTCTGGAGCTGCTCGACCAGCTCCTTATACTTGGAGGCCAGCTCGAGCACGGCGGGGCGAGAGGATCGGAAGGTGCTGATCTTTTGGCGCGCGAAGACGTCGTAGTTCTTCCAGTGCGTGGATTGGGCAAAGTAGGTGCTGATGCGTCTATCCTTGCTCCATCAGCAATGCGCTCGACGGCTGGCAAGGGTTTCCGCGCCAGGCAGACTCACCTGAACAAGTAGCACTCGCAGTACAGCCAAGGCACGCTGAGCCACGTGGGCGAGCCGAGCTTCTTCAGCTCCTCGTTGTAGATGCTAACATCGGGGTATCCATCGTCCTCGATCGGTCTACCAAGGTCAGCAAGTCCGCTGGGAAGATGTGGGTAGGGGATCGTACGTCAACGCTCGGTCATGCTGGACCTCGTACTTGAGACGAGCGATTTGCTCGATAATCTTCTTGCCCTCGGTTTCTTTCTCGGCGTCTCTGGTCTGCGCAACGGATCGGTAGAGGTCGTCAATGGCCTGGGTCTGTATCCCAGCGGTTAGCAAGAGCAATACATCGAGTAGCACAGGGTGGACGAACAATTATCACAGGCCAACGCTCGCGAGCGGTGACCCAGCCAAAGGATCGCTTGTCGCCGGTCGAGTAGGGAGCTGCCGTTGCACGTTAGCCTCGCGTGGATATCGCGGCGTTTGTTGAAGGATTCGAGTACCAGGCATCCTGAATGTTTCTGTGCGAATCTCGGAGCCAGCTCGAATCTAGCCTGGGGAGAAACCAAAAGAGAAAATTAGTGGCAGGAATATTTTGCAGGTTGCTGTCTCAGACCGCAGTTTGGGCCAAACATGACGGCTCCAGGGACCACGTTCAGCGTTTCTGCCACAAACAGCTCCCCCTCCATGGTGGGGCAGGGGGCACAGAGCCGCGGGGCACGTCCCGGTAGCGACATAACAAGTGGCATGACGTAAGCCCCTTGTCTCGGATAGAGTTATGCACGTATCCGGGCGTCTCAGCTAAACGGATAGTAGCTGGATGCCGACTTCTGCCATTGGCCAATCATGTCCATCCTTAACTTTCATCCTCCTCTTCCTCACCAATCTCGTCAATCAACAGATTCCAAGACGACATTATCTACTCCCGACGACGTAAGCGTTGCTCTTCTTTTCTTCTTCTTTCAAACTTACTGCCAAATTGTTCTTTGCACTAAAACTAGGCTCCGAAACACGCCCACGAGTTTGATTGCATTTGCTAAGACACGTGCCATGGCTCGGCTCGTGTGCCTGATCGAAGACTGTTACGGCCGTTTCACAACGTAATCCCATACTCCTGTGAATGGGTGCTTTAGCCGCGTTAAAGTCGAAGTAAGCACGGAGGGAAAAATACACTTCTGTGTTGAATTAGTCGTGACCACGGACCGGATCAATGTCGAAAACCTCCATCGTTATCCGAATCCAGATCTGACGGTAAAGGAGCCTCTTTGCACTCACAGCCCACCGGACGCACTATTTTAGAAGCGCAGACTATCGCCGAATTGAAACATGCCCGAAGAGTTCAATCGTTCCGCCACGTCGTCCGCTTGCTCGAGGCGTTGACGGTGGCCGTCCGAAGACGCATAGGCGACAGCTTGTAGACGCGTCGGTTCCTTGAAGCTTTGACCAGAGTTACAAACAAAAGAAAAGGCTTGTCGCTGAAGCGCTGCGCGCCAAGTCGACGGCTTCGTTTCTTGTAAAGACCGAGTTGTGAAGAGCACTTTCTCTGGACCGCAACCCAACCACACCTACACCTGGGTTCACGCGGTTACTTCGAGGGCGGGCACCATCGAATAAAGCCGTAGGGAACACCACTGTCTTCTTCTGTTGTTATGAGGATTTTTCCAGGTCGAGGAAAATATTGCGGGGAGGCTCATCATAGGTGGGCTCCGTCTGCTGCACGCAGCGTCAGATGCCAAGCCTTGAGTCGTTGGCAGCCGGCATATCTGCCAGCGGGTGTGCCCGAAGCGTGCGACTTCCTTGCTTAAGGGGAGGTGACGACGGACCATTGAGAGGACAGATGCCGATTGGTCCCGCCTTGCACAGGTCCTCTTCGTGACGCCCCAAGTGACCCGAGGCCATGGTTCGCCCACCTGTCAAACGCGTCCTGCATGACGATGGCTGACCTGTCGATCAGGGTTGTCCACTTGAGTGCCGCGTTGTGCTTGGCCGTGAACTCAAATTTGACATTCTCAGATGCCCGAGGTGAGCCGGCTTCTAGTCGAGACTAGGCGTTACGCATGCGAAGCGACACGTGAGGGAAAACTATGCGGCAGGATGAGGAGAAGACGTTGGCAACTTGACTACTCAAATGCTTTGTTCGACGCCCAAATACATCAACTGGCTACTCTTCTCGGCCGGGTTGCATTTGTTATATCAATCGCAGCTTGATCAACCAAAGACCTCAACGCAAGTAAAAATGCGTCTCTTACCTGGGCAATAGGCTTGACTGAGAAACAGGATAATACTGCGACGTTTAGAAAGTGAGCAGGCCGAACTACTTCGCTCAGATGAAGCTGCTGTTTTTATGAAAAGCTCCATCAGCAAACACAATGCTGCTCGTGCCAGGCGGTCCTTGTCCTGACAAGGACGTCGGGTTCTTGGATAATATTCTGATCTGATATCTCTGACCATGGCAGAAGTCGGTTGGTGCTGCTATCTCACGTCTTTGGGCAGGCGAACGGCAGTGTACGCAGATGTTTCCTGTCCCAGCAGAGACCATTGTCATTAAAGGAAGACGGCTCGCGATGCCAGTGACGACTGGTGCAAAGTCTATAGCCCGGCAATCGAATGGGAAGACCCAGACATCCATTCGACCTTTGGTCTTACTTGTTGTCTCATCTCGGAGGTCGATGCTATCGACCAGAATATGGTTAGCCCACAGGTTGCTTCAAGAACTCGGAAACAGACGTCGTGGGGCTTTTGCCATTATGCTTCCGACATTGTCCGCATGTGGGCGGCGATTCCACTCGCCCCCCCCCCCCTGCGCTTGCAAGGTGAGGGTCGCACACAAGTCAAGACCCAGCTTCAATGGGACCAAACGGTGACAGGAGCTGTCAAAGAACAACATCGATGCATCATGGGAACACAAGATTCTTCCCGGAGTTACGGGGGGCGAGTTCTCGGCGGTGTACTAAGCTGACCGGAGAACGGACAGAACCCCGCGTTCGCACAACCTGTGGTCGAGTGACGCAGGGAGTGACGTTGGGCGTCGACAGATGCCTCAAACTCGTCGGGCGGCCCCTGCCGACAGAAATTTACCTTGGCGATGGTATTCCGGCAAAAATAGCTGAATGCAGAAATTTTCTTTTACGTACAGGGGCCGTCGAAAGCCAACCCGGCGGGAACGAGGTCGAGCACACGACTGGTGTGGGACTCTTAGTCAAACAACAGCTTGGCTCCGGGATGCCATGACTCCTGGTTCCGAAGTGTTAGGGCTCGATGACCGTGGATGCGAGTCTGGAAGCATCAAGTAGAAGCAGACAGTGGAGTGAGCAACCGCGCGGAGCTCGACCGGTTGCCAAGAGTGCGGCTCAATTTGGCTTTTCATCGGAGTTTTTTTCGAGTCTTCGTCGACTATCCCAGCACCTTGAATGGTTGCTCATCCGGAACACCAAAACAACGTGGCAGCCATGTCGACGCGAAATGACAAGCCCACACCAACTCGAGCAACCTCCAGAAAAGTTACGGAGCTGTTTGCTGATCACCTGCGGGAGAGTCGAACAGATGCCGGCCTCTTCTCGGTGCCATTCTTGAAGGATGGGGATTTCCCCTCACAACTCTGCCCATCGAGTCTGGCCCAGCGGGATCCCAGCGGGATCCCCAGAGAAGCCAAAATCCCCCACGGTCCATATCCCCATGGGCACGCCAGTGGACTCGATTAGTCACGAACTGGTTCGTCTGCCGCTCTCAGTGGAGTGGTTAGCATTTCTGCATTGATCCACAACTCGGCCAACTTCCGCTTCGAGCACTAGCCCCGGGTCTTTTCCCGACGTTACACGGCTTCGCAACACTCGTCGAATGGCAAGGGGCGTTGGCTTCCTGAAATTTTCTCTGCAACCCGCTGCGGGGGTGGACCGAATCGTGTGATATCCCGACTTCTCCCAGCGTGTGTGGGTGGCGGGGCATACGCACCACGAGGGGGACACGGCGTACACCCTGTGCCATAGAGGCCCTAGGAAACTGGAGGTTTTGGAGATTCTGGTGTTTGGGCCTGCCGCAGATGCACGTCGGCTTTTAGAGGGCGAATGCCAAACGATACCACATCTGGGGGATCAGCAGTTGTAGGAACAAGCCCACGTAACCGCTTGGCGGCGGCAACCGAATCTGGTCACAGCAGCCATCCGTGCAGTCATCTGAAATGTGAGATTCTCCGAATTCAATTCGTATTGCAGCGCATCCGTCCTCTGAGCATGAGACGTCGAAGGACGAGGGGCGATTGTGGGGGGCATTTCAGATGACGGGAGACCGGCTCAATCACCTCGCGGAGAACCGCAAGAGGTAGCGGAAACGCACGACAAATAGCCCACGAACCGAGGGCATGGGTCCCATCTCATTCGGCCTTGCAGGACGGTCAAAAAAGAATCGCTCCAAAGCTTGACACATCTTGTCCCCATCAGGCAAAAACTGCCCCATCGTCAACGGACGCCTCCCTGGTCGTTCACCCCAGAACGGCAGTCCTTAGCGTTACCTTTAACAACAATAAGTACGGACAATGTCCCGCGTGCGATGACCACATTGTATCCCCGGATTTTACTTGTAGTGAATGCTTATTCGTTACCAGCAGTGAGGCCCTACTGTCTCTTGTCAAGCACCGTCGATAAGCAGGCCATTCCTCCGTAGACCATGGCCATCGAAACGCAAACCGCCGCCGAGGCGCGGACGAATCTGGCGTACCAGAACCGATGGAAGACTATCATGAATAACCCAAAGATCGTTGTCATTGCTCTTTTCGCTTCGTAAGTTGGAACTCGTGGTCGCTTCAGACATCGGACTCTCAACCCCGAGCCGCAGCATCATGATGGCATTTTGAAATGCGCCTGGGGCCTTTAGTTGACTTATTTGACACCAGATTTGGAGGACTAGAGTATGGCTTTCAGCAAGGAGTCTTAGGACAATCGCTCGTCATGTCGCGCTTCATTGACAACTTCCCGTCCGTTGTCGGTTCTTCCAGCGCTACAGGCTGGTTGACCTCCATCCTGCAGCTCGGAGGTATTCTCGGCTCCGTCACCGCCGGTGTCTTTAGCGAAGTCTTCTCCCGCAAATATACCATGTTCTCAGCCTGCCTCTGGGTTATACTAGGAAGTTATCTGTACACCGGAGCAAGCTACCACAAGCCGGAGCTTCTTTATGCCGGTCGCTTCTTCACGGGCGTCGGCGTCGGCACCTTCAGTGGCGTTGGGTAGGTTCCCTGGTTTGCAAATCATGCCTATACAAAACTACCCTGATATACTAGACGCTAACTACTCACAGTCCCCTTTACAATGCCGAACTCGCCGCCCCCGAGATGCGCGGTTTCATCGTCTCCTTCTATCAGTTCGCCACCATCCTAGGCATCATGTTGTCTTTCTGGATCGGATACGGCAGCAACTACATCGGCGGCATTGGCGAAGGACAGTCCGAGCTCGCTTGGAGACTCCCTTCCTACATCCAAGGCATCCCTGCTGTTCTTCTAGCGGTTGGCATCTGGTGGCTTCCCTTCTCGCCTCGCTGGCTCGTGAAGCAGGGTCGCGATGAGGAGGCCGTTAAGACCATCTCCTACCTCCGCAAGCTTCCCGAGGACAGCGAGCTCGTGCAAGTCGAGTTCAAGGAGATCAAGGCCGAGGCTCTCTTTGAGCAGCGCGCTTTCCAGAAGGCTTTCCCCCAGCTGGCCGAAAAGGAAAAGACCAGCGTCTGGATGCGCGAGGTTGCGCAGTACTGGCGTATTGTCCGCGAATGGGCTCACTTTAAGCGTGTTGCTATTGCGTGAGTACTCACCCGTCTTTTGGCCCAAGGCCTACGAGTCATCTCAATACTAATCTATGTTTGTTTAGTTGGTTGATCATGTTCTGGCAGCAGTGGAGCGGAATCGATGCCATCATTTACTATGCGAGCAACGTCTTCCAGAGCCTCGGTCTCACCGGCGGTACCACGGCGCTCCTCGCTACCGGCGTCACCGGTGTTGTATTCTTCATCAGCACGTTGCCTGCCATGGCTATAATCGACAAAGTTGGCCGCAAGCCCATTTTGATCGTCGGCTCCATCGTCATGTTGATTTCCATGGTCATTCCCGGTATCATTGTTGCCAAGTTCAGCCATGACTGGCCGGGCCACCCTGTCGAGGGCTGGGTTGCCGTCGCGTTCATCTGGATTTACATGTAAGCGCAGCCACCTCTCTCTCTCGGATGCAATTTGCTAACGACAGGTTTCTCAGCGGAGCGTTCGGAGCCTCGTGGGGCCCAGTCAGTTGGACATTGATCTCTGAGATCTTCCCCCTTTCCATTCGTGCCAAGGGTGCTTCAATCGGCGCCTCCAGCAACTGGGTACGTAATTCCAAGGTGCCATCTCTGAATCGACAGCACTCTAACCTAGCCACTAGCTCAACAACTTTGCCGTCGCCTTCTACGTCCCCTCGATGCTCAAGAACTGGAAGTGGGGCACCTACATCTTCTTCGCCGTGTTCCTCGGAGCCAGCATTGTGTGGGTGCACTTCTGCCTTCCGGAAACCAAGGGTGCCACCCTCGAGGAGATGGACCGCGTCTTTGGTAGCAACACCGGTGCCGAGGACAGTATTTTGCTGGAACAGGCTAGGAGAGATGTTGGCTTGACTGAGGACCTGGAGGATAGCGCCATCTATGCTGAGAAGAAGGGTCTCAACGAGACTCACCACGAGTCTGCCTAAAGCACCTCGTGAGGATAAAATCACGAAGCCCCATCACAATACCCAATACCCATACAGCCATCATCCCCATCTTGGGTAGAGAACTTATCAATAATGACATCAAAATGCCTGGGATATCCCTGCGCTTTAAATCAAACAACCTTGATCTACCTGCTTATCTGTTTGTTAAGTAACCACGACGGCGCGGAAACCTGGAAATTTCTTGGCTCTAATCTGTCTGCATCCCATTTCAGGTCTTTCCTCCGGCCTGCGGACCGTTGAACAAATCGCCGGCACACCCCAGGCTTTGTCCCTTTGTGCGGAAAACTAAACTCCTTATCGGTGCCGAAGAGACCGGAGATGGCCAACGGTCTTCAAGTCGCTGAATACAGCGATGAGGGCCTATGTTTGCTGTTTTCGGACTTCATTTATTTCCACGAGAATGACGGGCAGTCATACATGTGCCGCCCTCGGTCCTAACCTTTCAAAATAAGAAATCATTTCAACATTGCTAGCTAATGATATGGTTCTCATCTCCGTCTCAAGGAACTCATCAAACACCGGCTATCGTCTAAACATCATCTACAGCTTCACAGGGATATTGATACCCAAGTCCTTCGCAATGATATCTGCCGCCTTCTCACCAACCACAAACGCCGTGTTATTCGTGTTCGCGCCCACGTTCTCAGGCACAATACTCAAATCCACAACCTTGAGCCTCTCGACCCCATACACACACAGCGACGAATCCACAACGCCCAGGTCATCCCGCGGCGCCATCTTGGTCGTTCCGAGAGAGTGCCATGTCGTGTTGATGTTCTCCCTCAAGAACTGCTCAATCGCCTTGTCGTCTTCTGCCGTGTACTCCAGCGGTTTCACGCTCTTGTACGCGTCCGCGGACACCGAGTCAACGAGTGCGGCCTTGGAGCCCGCAGGAAAGGCCGGGTGGCCGCCGGCGACTTCGCCGCGGTAGAGTGCCGTGCGACGCGCGACCTCGCGCGAGTGCTTGTAGGCCCAGATCTGCTTCCTGAGGTCGATGTCGTTGGCATCGCTGAAGAAGCCGGTGTCGAAGTCGAGGGGGTCGGTGAGGGAAGGGCCGGTGATGTGGATGCTGCCGCGGGAGTAGGGGTACGCTGTGTAGTTTGCGACGGTAGTGTATTGGCCTTGGGGGATGGCGGCGTGGTCTCCGAGGTATCTGGGTTCCTGTTAGCCTTGGTTCTTGTAGCCCGGGACCCAAGGGAGGAGAGATACTCACCCGTGCAAGAAACCACTGAGCATGACCGGTCTGTTGGGGTCATTCTTGAAGTCCTTCTCCCACGCCTTCTGGAACTCGGGGCCGAGAGCCTTGACTTCGTCTTCTGTCGGACGGATTTTGCTGACGACGTCGACTCCGTTCCAGCCAAGCATCTTGTTCTTCTTGGCTATCGCGTCTTCATGCTTATACGCCCGCTGAAAATATCATCCAACGTCTCATCCGGCTTCAGCGCCGTCTTGTAAGGGTACAATACTAGGTTATGGTCCTGGTAGTCGTGACCAACGCCAGGGAGGTCCGCGACGACAGGTACGCCCGCCTTTTCTAGGACTTTCTTGTCACCAAGACCAGACCTCTCGAGGACAGCCGGAGTTCCGCAGGCGCCGCAAGAGACGACGACCAATTTCCTTGCGCGTACGCTTCGGACGGGATGCTTCGTCGTGTTCAAGACGGCCTGGTAATCCGGGTTCGGCGTGTACTCCACCCCGACGGCATGCTTGTGCTCGTCGAACAAGACGCGGATGACCTTCGATTCCACCAGCACATGGAGATTCGGGTGCTTTCCGTCCTCGAGCAACGGATGCAAGAACGCGTGCGCGGCATCCTGTCGCCGACCATCAGGCGAGACATACCTCATCCACCTCTCATAGCCGTCGTTCGTCTCCAGGTTCTGCAGGTCCCGGATCTCGGGGTACCCCGTCTGCTTCGCGGCGGCGAGGATATCTTCCTCGGCGCCGTCCAAGCGAAACCCGCCGGAAGAGATGTGCACCGGACCGGAGTAGCCGTGGTGCGAGGAGTCGCCATTACCGTGGTACGTCTCGAAGCGCTTCAGGTACGGCCAGAGGTCGGCGGCGGACCAGCCAGGGGTCCTCCAAGAGTCGAAGTCGGACTTCTGGGCGCGGGTGTAGCTGTGGTGGGAATCATGACTCGTTAGCTTGAAATGGGAAGAGGGGGATCGTCGTGGGAGAGTCAAAATGTGAAGCGAAAGGAGGAGCTACCCCAACTTTCTTGCTTTTCGTTGCCAACTATCGCCGCTCCCCGCATCTGGAACGGGTTGGGACGGTTCAAGCACGAACAGGCTGTGCGGGGGGAGGGAGGG
>JAIMZG010001758.1:0-17209 GCA_020466075.1 Colletotrichum coccodes
GTTGAGGGCAGGGTCCGGGGCTATGGGTGTTTGGACGAGGCCGCGAGTAGCGAGCGACGGAGGACAGAGAAGAGAGCTGACTGGGCGGGAAGCGTGCTTTGCATGGTGAACTGCCTCCACTTGTCAACGCTTGCAGCGGGAAGCTCGAAAGGGTAGGAATAGAAATAGGAACGTCGACGGACGGAGTAGCGAATAGGTGCAAAAGAGCTGGACAACAAAGGGGAAGGCCGAAGGTGTGCAGCTGGGACGACCCTGGAAAAAACGCTCTGGAAGACAGGGCTGGGTTTGTGTGGTTGGAAACGGGAAGCCAGTAAGTCATGTCAGGCGGAGTCGGTAGACGCGTGGCCGTGCTTGCCATTCTAAGCGTCGTCCCCCGTTCTGCAGTGACTCTGCCTTTTCCCGAGTCCTGACTGCGTGCTGCGCGTGCAACTGCATTGGAGAAGGGTCCCCTTTCAGTCCGGTAGACAAAACTCCCACTTCCCCTGCCCCGAAGCGTTGCTGCAATCGTCGGTCGTCTGCAGACTAAACAGGGATGCTGAAACATGAGCACGTCCCGTACGACTTCTTCAGACAGCTTTGGAACCACCGACAACACGCATCGGTCAGCAAGAAACCCTAGCTGCGATCTAAAATCCGATTCAGGCCAGCCAGGGGAAGGGAGATGTTCTCCCCGTCTGGCGAACCAGGAGCTTGTCCTGAGTAAGAATTACGATGAGCCAACGAACGGGACGTGACCCATACGATTGGTGACACCCGACGCACTTCACCAACAGCAACAACGCTACGACGATGATGCCGCCTGAGCCGCATCGGCGTCAATTTGAAAACGCCGCGCAGATCCCGTTTGCGTCTTCGAACGTCAGGGATTACAACACCTCACGCCCATGGATTGCGCAATGCGGCGCAACGCGATGAGGAATCATCATGGCCGACCGAGCCGGTGTCACTGCCACTCCGGAAAGACGGCGAGGGTGGCCTTTAGTAGGTTGTGAGAAAGGTCAGGGAGAGAAGGGAAACAATTGGAAGTGTTCGCCGTCGACCTAGGTTCGCAGCTTACCTTCATCCAAACGCCCCCCAATCCCCCCGGTGCCGAGACCCGACGGACGGGATGTGGCGTGTCCGGGCAAGTCCCGGCGCTAAAGGGAGGAACCAGCGGGCGAAGAGGATGACGAGGTTACGGGTCCTTTGGTCCTCGATGTTCGTATTTTGGCGAATTAATGTAGTATGCACGTAGACTGGAGGAGAAGAATGCAATCAAACTTGAGGTGCCGACGGCCTGACACGACACAATGGCGGCAGATCTTTTAAAACCCCAAGACAAGCAGTCATGTCGCATCAAGTCTGCCACCGGTGCCCTGACTCGCTCACGTTCTCGTTCCCGCCCGCAAGACGACGGGCGATTGTAGAGTCCCGCCAGAGGATCCGCTGCAACGGTACCCCCCCTTTTCCCTTGGACCTGAACGGCAGCAAGTCTTGTCACGTGGCAGGCCGACTGGGGCGCTGGTGGAATATCATGGCTCCGAAGCCGGTTCGAAGCCACGAGTGTGGCTCGGGCGTGTGACCGACCCACTTGTGTCGCGAAGCCGCCCACGAACCAATCACCACATCCTTCCATGTCGTCTGCCTGTGAGTCCCAAGACAAGGACCTCGTTGAGGGCCACTGCATAAGCCTTGGAATAGTCAAGCGCGCCACGCGTACTTCGCCCGATGTCTGAATGTCAAAGATAAGATCGGACCAGAGTCCACCCGCCTGTGCAGCCCTACCCGACAACCATCCCGGAAGAAGCTTACCTTGAGGCCTTGAGGACAGACAAAGTAGGCTTCCATACTTGGCAAGCACGCCAAGTCTTGATCCTTCATAGAATCGACGTATCATGGGCGGGCAGCCAGGCATGATTACGCTTTCTGCATCCAGGCAGCCATAACGAACGTCCGAACGCATAAGACCAACCGTAGGCCTCCCGCGGAGCTTTAAGATAAATAGGACGCCTTGCTTGAAGTCGAGGAAGTCTGATGAGGCATCATGCTTACGGCCCTGATCAGATAGAATTTGTATTTGCGCCACGCTCCTTTTAAACCTGTCGTCCAATAAATGCAGTCTGTTCTCGCATCGCCCGCCGCTAAGATGGACGATGTCGTCTTCGCAGCCATGGACCGCTGGTATGAAATCCGGCCTCCTCCCAAATAACCTCCCACACTAACACTTACCCACTCAGTCCAAGCTATTCCGTAAGACAGCCTGCATTTATCCCTTCACCAGGAGGGCTGTATCAAGCAATCGTGAAAACATGCAATGATGAGTTAGACTAACCCACAAACTTCAAAGTCCTTCTTCGGCGCACTAGGATGCGCGGCAGCCATGGTCTTCACCGTATTCGGAGCGGCCTACGGCACCGCAAAGTCCTCGGGCGCCATCTTCGCCTCCGGCATCCTCCGACCAGAGCGTCTCATGCAGAATACCCTTTGTGCCATCATGGCCCAGATCCTCTCCATCTACGGTCTCGTAGCCGCCGTCATCATTGCCAACGACCTAAAGGAGAAGCAGGCCCTGCACACAAGCTTCCTCCAGCTCGGCGCGGGCATCAGCGTTGGGCTGTGCGGGCTCGCGGCCGGTTTCGCCATCGGCATCGTCGGCGATGCGGGAGGTAAGGGATCCCCCGGGGTTGCGGAGGAACTGCACGTATTTCGTGTTCGCTGACACCTGTGACAGTGAGAGCTAGCAACCAGCAACCTCGCCTGTATGTCGGCATGGTCCTGATTCTCATCTTCGCCGAGGTGTTGGGCCTTTACGGTCTTATTGTCGCCATCCTTTTGCAATCAAAGTCAACGGATAACGTCACTAACTGCAGCGCGTTCTGAGGGATGAAATGCCGCTCGGTATGGCCAATGCCACTCGGCCCGGTGGCCAGGAGTTGACTCTGGTACTTCCTCCAAAGTTTTAATATATATTCCAGTGGAGCAAGACTCAAGCCTTCAAGAGTCAACTTCATCGTAACAGTCATTTAAGCCTACAGTTCCAATAGTCCTTTAACCCGGGGAAGATGACTTAAACGAGTCGTAGCTAAGCTCAACGACCCATTCGATTGAGGGAAGGCACGGAATTCCATTAAGCGTCGCAGTTCCGTTGGCAGTCTTACCACATAGCAATGCGGGTGACGTGATCTTCAAAGGCGGGAATATCGACGGCAAGAGATTTGCCGAAAACCTTAAGACTGTTCGGGGTGAAACTCTGCTCTGACTGGCGTAGTGTTGAGCTAGAAGCCTGCCGCTTGATACTTTTGAGTTCGGAATCAATCTCGGAACTGCCTCCGACAAAATCCATACCAAGGAAGAAAGGGGGGGTTCGAATGTCATCAAGTTGGAAGCATAAGAACTGCAACGAATGCCGAGAAACAAAACCATTAAAGTGTCTAACTCCTACTCTGAACCATTTTCTTCTTCCTCCTAAGGCTACAGCGTAGTACCCAACTTTCTCAATCCCGGGCCAAGACCTTGGCTCGCTTGTGCGAATGCTCACATCATCTCGAAAGGAAACCGCAAGATGTGCGGCATCACAGCTATAATCCAGTCGGGGCCTCAAAAATACAACCCTTCGGAAGCTCGCGCCGACGTCCATGATATGCTTACGCGGAGCATATCCCTCCTCAACCACCGCGGACCAGACGCCACCGGCACCTGGATCAACGAGGACGCCACCGTCGGCATGCTCACTTCCCCGACCTCAGCCCGGGGTTGGTAAACCGCTAACGCGCCCCAGGCCTCGGTCACGCCCGCCTCTCCATCATAGACCCCTCCCCGGCAGGTCTGCAACCCCTCCACAGCTCAGATGGCAGCGTCCACGTCGTCGTCAACGGCGAGATCTACGACCACGACGCCATCCGCGCCCGCTGCGCCGCCGAGCACGGGTACACCTTCTCCGGGCGCAGTGACAGCGAGGTCATACTCGCGCTGTACCAGCACCACGGCGCCCCGGAGTTCCTCGAGCACCTGCGCGGGGAGTTCGCCTTCGTCCTGTACGATGGGCGCTCGGGGGACG
The DNA here is from genome assembly GCA_020466075.1 of Colletotrichum coccodes. Taxonomy (NCBI): domain Eukaryota; kingdom Fungi; phylum Ascomycota; class Sordariomycetes; order Glomerellales; family Glomerellaceae; genus Colletotrichum; species Colletotrichum coccodes. The sequence goes on from JAIMZG010001758.1 coordinate 4,037, forward strand.
TCATCGCCGTGAGGGACCGGTTCGGCATCAAACCGTTGTTCTGGACCCGCGCTGACAGCAACGACGGGTCTTCCCCAGCCAGGATCCTCATGGCGTCCGAGATGAAGGCGTTCCTGCCCATGGGCTGGCAGGCCCGGTGGAACGTCGCCGCCATCGCCAGCGGCGCCGCCGTGCAGGGGGAGGGCACGCTGTTCGAGAGTGTGAGGAAGGTGTTACCCGGACACTGGGTGCGGTTCGCGCGGGACGGGAGCGTTGAGCAATGTAGGTATTGGGACGCCAGCTACGGCGACAAGGTATATTGCACCCTTCCGAGGTGCAGAGCGCGAGGACTGACAGGGGCGCGTAGTCTGTCAAGGAAACCCGCACCCTCGAAGAGATGACGCAGGGTGTCCGCGACCGCCTCGTAGAAGCCGTCCGCTTACGCCTCCAAGCCGACGTCCCCGTCGGCATCTACCTCTCCGGCGGCGTCGACTCCTCCATCGTGGCCGGGATCACCGCCCAGCTCGTGAGGGAGAGGGGCGTCAAGCTGGGAAACCAGGACGGCTCGGACCGGATCACATGCTTCAGCATCTCCTTCACCTCGGACTCTGACTACAACGAATACGGTGACGCCCCCCAGACTTCATGCTTGGGAGGGCATCTTCTAACACCCCGCAGACATAGCAGAGCGCACCGCAAAGTGGCTCGACGTGAAGATTGTCAAAAAAGTGATGGACGAGGCCGAACTCGCAAAACACTTCGCGGACTCGGTCTATCACACCGAGCATCACCACTACAACCTGAACAGCGTCGGCAAGCACGCCCTCTCGGAGCTCCCCCGCCTCCGGGGCATCCCCGTGGTCCTCACCGGCGAGGGCGCCGACGAGCACTTCGCCGGCTACCCCTTCCTAGTCTCCGACCTCCTCCGCGAACCCGACGCCGCGTTCCCCTCATCGCCGCTCGACGCCGACCCGGTCTTCCGAGTCGCCTTTCAAAAGACTGCGGAAGCCCAGCTGCGGAGCATGTTCAAAGTAATCGGCATGTTCGACCACTCCTCCCTCGCCGACGGGGGCCCGGACTTCCAGCCTCTCGCGGGCCTGGACTCCTTCTGGTCTCAGCTGCGCTCCCACCCGTCCGCGGATATTTTCGCCCCCTGGGTCCGTCGAGACTACCACCGCGGCGGCAGCCTCGACGCCTACGCCGCGCTGGTCGACGCCCTGCCCCTCGATGCGCGGCAAAACATGCTCACGCGCTGGCACTCCCTACACTCGGCGTTGTACCTCTATCTGAAGACCTCCATGGCCAACATGGTCCTCACCTGCCTGGGCGACCGGTCCGAGATGGCGCACAGCATCGAGGCGCGCCTGCCGTTCCTCGACCACGAGCTCGCAGAATACGTCAACGCGCTCCCGCCCAGCGTCAAGATGAGCTACCACCATCCCGTCGAGGACCCCCCGACGACAAGGGACGACGGGAACACGACGACGATGCAGAGCTTGTACTGGGAGAACATGGCCGCCGTCCGGGACCGATTGATTGACAAGAAGATCCTGCGGGACGCCGGCCGACCGTTCATCACGGACGAGATATACAACCGCAAGAAGCACCCCTACTCGGCCCCGTCGCAGTGGCCTATCGGCGGGCCCATGCAGCGGATGCTCCAGGGGCTGCTGACCAAGGAGGCGGTCGACAATCTCGGGTTCGTCGACTTCGACGTCGTTTCCTCGTCGCTCGAGTCTGCATTCGGCCCGGGCGGTGACCCTCTAGCATTTCGAAAGCTCCTTGTCGTCGGCGCATGGGTCGTGTTGGGTCAGAGGTTTGGGGTCAAAGCAGCTGGAGCCTGACAGCAGGAGACGAGAGCACGCAGATGACTGCTGAAGAGACAAAGACATGACAATGGCATATTTAACCCAGCTATGGGAGAGTTCTGTAAGACCGTTGGATCGAAACGCCGGGTATTGCAGCCATCAAACGCGCCTGCTCATGCAAGGGTACCCATAACATGTACCAGTAGATAGTATATGCGTCTAATCAGGCCACCCAAATCTCTTAAATCTTCCACTCGTTGAGGTTGTCCTGCGGCGTCACGAACGGCTCGTTAATCCTTTTAATAGCAAATTCGCTGCAAAGGATACTGCAATGTGTTAGCACAGAACCTCATGTGGAAAGTCTGGGCCACTTACCACGCTGATGCCACCAACGAGTCCAACTCTGTAATCATGGCCTCCCTCTTTGCTCCGCTGACCAAGCCCTTGCTGATCTGCACCTGAAGTTCCCGGATCCTCTTGCCTGTGCCCACGCCAGCCTGCTCGAGCACCCTCTTTCCTAGGCAGTCTGAATGGAAGGAATGCTGACAAGGGAAGACGAAAAACTGCCTGCTGAGAAGCGGCAAACCGCACACGTAGCACTTCTCCCCCGGCTCGACGATGGCGTAGCGATGATCCAGTGCGGCAATGTCGACCTTGATGTTTGTTGCCGTCTGAGAGGACTCGTCCATTTCCTTTTTGAGCCCGTCGATGTTGCGGCTGTAGTCCTCTAGAGCGGTGCAAATCTCCTCTTTGAAGTCGTCGATGACCACGAAATCAGGGAAGAAAGGGATGAGATCCTCTATCTTCAGCAAGTCACAACGCTTGAGAAAGTCGATGGCCGTCTTGATACCATTCGACTGAGAAATCACCTTGCGGGCGACCGCAAGCCAGAGCTTCTTCCGCAAAGGTGGGTTCGACATTGGCCGGTCTGCGATCACGGACGCCAACTCCACCTCGTTATGTGAGAGTGCCAGGTCGACGGCTTGGAGATACTGGCCCATGCTGGTGTATATGTGTACACAGGAAAGCGTCCGATGATGCTGAATGCACAGTCGCAGGGCAAAATCTGGGTCAAAGTTCGGCTCGTCTCCTTGCGACTCTAGATAAGACAGCAGCCCAGCCTCGTCTTTGGAGGTCTGGGCGTATATCGAAATGAGAGTATTGTGCACCGCCGAGTCCTTCGAGCTGAGCTGGTTAATGACATACTGCAGGTATCTGACGGCCTGGTTCTGTGCGGGGCCTCCGTCGAAATTGCGGTTGTACTCCAACAGTGCAGGTATCAGCTTGCGAGGCTTCAGATCGGAATGACGCATCAGAATCTCAACAAGATCAGAGGCAACGTGCGTCATGAGTACAGTGCTATACCGGTAGAAGATTTCTGGATCAGTCTGCTTCTTCAACACCGTCAACACCTCCGGCCACCTCTCGCGCTGAACCCAGTACGATAGAACGTAGTTGTAGTCGTTGATGGCGTTGGCGAAGTACAGCAGTTCCTGCTCCCGACCATGGCTGCTGATGACGTCGTATACCGTTCGCCGGTCAAGGTCGGATTTGTATTTGTTGACAAACTCCTGGAATTCGCCCTGGACGGCGCGCAACTGCTCTCTCGACTGCGCGGGGTTAAGGCCGTCCGCCAATTCAGCTTGGGTGATGATGGTATCATCCAGCGAATTAAGCCTCGCCATGAAAATCTCCACCAGCCAACTTGCTATCATGATCCTTTGCATGATCGCCGCCTTTCTCGACGTCCCTAGCTTGGCCAAGAGATACTTCCTCAAAGCATCAGGTTCGGCATTGTCGATAAATGTGAGAGCCACCTCCTCAAACGGCTTGTTGCTGCGCCCGTACACCGAGGCAGCCTCCATGAATTGCCGCTTCGCGACGAGGTTGTCGCCGTATGCGGTAGCAACTGCTTCCCTCTGTGCCGGTGTCTTTGCGTGTTGCAATGCCGAGTCAAATTGCTGCAATTTGAGCATAATCTGCCAAATATTACGGTCCTCGTCCCTGACAACCACCTCAAAGATTTCTTGGGCGGTGAACATCCAGAACGTGTTCTTTTGTAGATCAACAGACAGACTCACTGCCTTCTGTCCCGGCTCCAGAACGATCTGATCGTACACCACCTCCCCGGTCAGACGATTTGTAGCGACCACGCGGCCACCGATTAGGCTGACAATATGCCACTGCGTCAGCGCGATGGCGTCAATGGAGTCCGCCGCGGTGTTCCGTCTGCCTGGCCCGTTGGATGAGCCGAGCTGAGCGCGAGGAAGCATGCTTGACTCATTGAATATCTTGTTGCCTTCCGCGCTGGAGGCGAGCTGTCCATGGAAGACGCCCTGCGCGGACAGCCACGCGTAGGCCCTCTCAAGTGACTCGTCCTCGTATGGGTTCTGGTCGGGAGGATCCGGCGAGACAACCAGTGCAGACGTCGCAGCGCCAGAGGGGCGCGACAACTCATGGATCGTCGGCTGCTCCGACTCAAACAGCTTCGTGTAGATGGAGCCCCCACTGTCGTGCCCGCTGCCGACCTTACCAGCCAAATGGAACAGTCGACTTTGCGTCGCAATCATCACCCGCCGCATATCCGGTCTTCCGGGAAGCGTGTCCGCCCAGAGTCCTGTAATCGGTCCATCGGGAAGCTTGTGTAGGGTCTTGAGCTTGATGTCCTTCTTGTAGAACTCCGAGGTTGTCTCGATAAAGGCCTCGTAGATGTTGCCGTCGGCGGCGCCGAGAAGTATCTCTCGAGTCGATGCCGTCGGCAGCGAGGGATTCCAGGCGACGCTCTCAATAGCGACGCCTCGTAGCCGGGCCAGGGCTCGGGGGTTTTTGTGCTGGGAGTGAAGGTAGTAGTTCTCGCCGAGCGCTGTGCAGATGAGCAAGTGGGAGGCAGTCGGGTCGAGGAACATGCGACGGATGACGCCAATTTCTCCAGGCTTCTTGGGGAGGTCAATGTCTGCAATACAGCAAAGTTAGCATCGGTCCTTCGCGAGATGGGGACAGGCGTCGTCGCTGTCTGCGGCCGGCCATCACGCACCATCGATGTCCTCGGGTCTGTTCAGATCAATGCGCAAGATGCGGCCGTTGGATAGCGCCAGAACGAGCACGTTATTTGCGACCTGGGCGGCGACGAAATCGGCAGCGATCGAGAACTGCAGCTGGACTCGCTCGACAACGAACATGGGCAACGCGGTGTCGTCGAGGTCGAGCACCCCGTTGCCGGCGGCGAAGCCGTCGGATGGGTTCAAAGCCATGTCGGAGAGTTAGGCGAGGTCATGCGGTCATTGTCGCTCGGTTTTCGGTTCGTTATGAGTGTCGGTGAAGTTGCCTGCTGCGGTTGCGCATGGAAGGCAGCTCGTCGGAGGCTGGTGATGCTAGGTGTCGGTCGGTCGCTGTTGAATGGAGGACGGATGACATAGGCAGGGAGCTCGGTCGGGCCCCACTGTAGTATGGCAGAGGAGCTGCAGCCAGTACGTACCCTGAAGCCGTCGCCGAGCTCATTGCCTGTCTAAGCTTGCCTTCCCTCCTCACCAAGCGGCGAGTTTCTTGAGCGTAATAACGAACGTCCAAGTCACACTGAACAAACAGCTTTCTTCTCTCTCTCTTTTGTTTAAGAGTTTATTCGAGTCGCCAACTATATATTCACAAGTTGTTCTGGTGTTGCACCAGTGAGCCTTCCGTCCCCAATCGTAAGGATCGATCCACCCTTTCGATAGAGCATGCAAGTCGACCGCCTCGCCGATACTTATTGGCCCTGTTGGACCCTATGGAAAGTGATATGTGGAAGATATGCAGGTTGAGATCGTTGAGAATATGACTGGCCGTCCTCTACCGGCGTAGTAAGTGCGGTATACGCATTGAACATGAAGACAAATCGTGCTCTGGCCTGGGCTGTTCATTACCCGGGCAGAGTATTAATATTACCCCCCTCGAAAGGCTCTTCCGCACTCAAGCTGTCGTCTCGACTGCGGAACCTTGAGCCTCCTCGTCACCCCGATGTCGGCTGTTATTGTCTTCCCTCGCCGTATCATCCGTCTCATCCGCATCCTCGGTATATGTTGGGAAGACCCGTGGCGGGGTTGCTGCGTTCAACGGCTTCCTGCCAACTAGGACGCGAGCCTTGATAACTAGTCCATGCGATTTGACCGGGTCTCTTGCTAGACGAGCCATCTCCTTGGCAACATTGTGGCATGCCGTCTTGACATGGTCCGGATCCCATCCCATGTGCTTAGTGAGAGGCCGTAGGCATTCGGCCTCCAAACCGTCGATACAGACAATCAGCCACAGCTTGCCTTCACTGGCCTCGACGTTGATTGGTATCATGTGTTCCGTCAACTTGATATCTGTGAAACCAGCATCCATCAACAGCCTGGGGTTCATGTGAGAAACGCCCCTCGCCCGGCCGGCCTTGATGCCCGCGAGGGTCAGGTCTCTCGACAGTTCGTGGATCTCAGAAGTGGGGGGGAATTCGGAGAGGAACTTCTTGAATCCTTGTTGATCATCCCATTCCAACATCTCGATCCAACCGCCGGGCCGAAGGACCTTGAAGGCCTCCTTGTAGATAAAGTTCCAGTCGGTAAAAGCCGCCATCATGTGGCGGAAGTGCACCAGGTCGAACGAGTTGAGCTCGCGCTCCCACTCTAGCTCGGCGTCGTCGACCTCGAAGAAGCAATTCATCGGTATTGACGTGGGCGCAATAGCGGAAATGTCTGTGCCGATGACCTCGCAGCTGGGGAACTCGTCGGCCATGCCTATCGCCCATTCGCCGATGCCCGTGCCAACATCCAGTATCCTCTGAGGGTTCTCCAGTGGTACCGTGCTCAGCTTGCCGTCGAATACGTGTAGGTAAACCCGGTGAATCAAGCTCATGCGGCACATTTCCCACTCGTCATTCGGTAGGTGATAGTGCGGGCCGCAGTACCGGCGACCGTTCTCCCATTGGTAATCCAACTCTCGCTCCATGAATGACCGAGTTGACGACCTGCGTGGTTTTTCCAGTCAGCCAGTTACAAGCCCACAGCGGCTTGGCGCAAAACTCACATGTCCTGATGGTGCAGCGACGGCATGTAGGGCGTTTCGGTGCGATGCGACTCGCTCGGTCGTGGGTAATGGCTGGGCGCAAAGACGGAAAAGCTGTCGTCGTCTTCGTCGTCGACCTCCATGTCCTCCTCTTGCGAATTCCACTCCTCGTCGGCCTCGAGAGCACCCTGGGATCCCTCGTTGGTGCTCATGATGCTCGTCATCTCGGTGGCGGTCTCGCTCTCGCGCAGGCCGCTCGACAGGCCGTCACTAGAGTGCGATGCGAGCTCGTCGGTGGTGGACATGCTGGACGAGGCGCCCTGGGCGGGGTCTTGTCGTGTACTGGTTCCCTTCCGCTTCTTGGTGCGCCGCTTCCTGGCCATGAGCGGCGGCCGTGACCCGTCGTCTGTGCCACTCGCTGTCGAGACCCTATCGCAGTCTTCTTAGTTCCCGTCTGCGGCCCGGAACGTCATGTCATGTCCCGCGGCGTGAGCACGGGGACAAGTTGAAATAAATGTGTTGGCTGGCGAGCAAGAAAAGAAGGGCAAAAGAAGCGCCGCCTGGGTGGTATTTCAATAAGGGGGTGGGTGGATTCGGCGAACCCAAGACGGAAAAGAGGGCAGGCGACTTCGAATTTTGTGCCAAATCCGGGTCGTCGGTCGGTCGATCGGTGATGGCGAGTATTCGGGAAGAAAATCGAGATAAGTTTCGAATTGAGGGGCAAAGCCGTGTGGCAGAGAAGACAAAAGAGAAACGAAAAGGAAGACCGAGTGCGGTAGAGCGGGAAAATATCGAAAAGAGATCTCTGGGCGTGAGAGAGAGAGAGGGGATTCGGGGGCAGACGTTTTGAGGATAATCAGGCGACGAGGTGACCTGTCAGTCGGGTAGGATTGACACTGATGAGGAATGGCTGTCCCGGGGAGACGTCCTAGTGTGGTGACTTACGGCCAGTGCATCTCTCCAATCCTGTGCAGGAGTCCTGACAGGTGCTGGGATGGGACGTGGGAACCACAAAGACGCTGGCGATGGATTGGAAGGACGAAGGACAATGGACAGGGGGGGATGATGGGACCGGTGCGATGTGGACTGGGCCTCCGGGGACGGTCCAGGGTCTTCTCTCCCCCTTGGTCTTAGACTGTTTTGGGCTCCTTCAAGGTAGATAATGCTGGTACGGGATAGACAGCGGCAGAGGCCGTGGGAGCTGCCGCGGGGATCGTCGGTCTATTGCCAAAGTTCGACTCCAAGTGGTTGCGAGGCGACATCCGGTTGGCTCTACGAGGTAACTGAAGCTTTGAACAAGGTACCAGGCCAGTTATAGGTGGCGACGGTTCACCGGAAACTGGGAAGAATGACAATGTCATCAAAACTCGCATCTTAATGGGCGGGAAGGGTAATGCAAGGTCAGTCTGCTGCATTGACGGACATTGACGGTATTAAGTGGAAATCGACGTCCAACAAGATTTACTCTGCTACGAGACAGAACGGCCCAGTCGGCGAAACCCAGGAGCTGCCATGGAATGCAGCCACCCCTCTTCCTCTTCTCGGCGACTGCATGCTCCTCGCAGCAGAGAAGGTTTAGAGGAGAGCGCTGATTCGATTTGACGATCCAGGAGTCACCGAGGAAGCGAGAGCTACTGCAGACGGTGCAGTTCCCCTATGCACGACAGGATTACCACCCATTTCCGTAGTGTCTCCCAAGTATCCGTAGCAGAGGAAGAAAAGCACGGCCGCTTCAAATAGGATGGGCGCACCACGCACAAGCACTGCGGCGTCAGGCCCAAGGATGAGGGACAGCCCCCACCATTGGAACCTTCAGAACCCCCGTTTCGATGCCTCGCCAAACTCTCCCGGCTCTCCCACTCTGGTTGGCCCGGGTCACGGGGGTCGCTGGGTCCGAATATGGACTCTCCGGTTCCCCCGCTGGACTGTCCGGGAGCAGGTCCAAGGGGGGCACCACCCAGCCTTGCCCAGCATCCAGCAAACCTATCAGGATGGAGACAGAGTCTTTAGTCTTCAGTACCTTCTGCGCCGCTGCAGACAAACAGGTAGATACATCTGGCTCTTCAGTCGCGACGACGTCCGGCTAGGCATCAGCATCCCGGCTCCTGTCGTCGAGTCGCCCAACCAATTCAATGCTGTCGCATACGCAAGAGAATAGCCCACGGGTACAGACCGTAGCCGTATCCCGATTCTCATTAGGTGTTATCCGCAACATGCAGACCCATCTGCGCGATGTCCAAAACAGAGATGGAAAAGGGGGGGAACACACCCGGTTGGAGGCTTTACAACCGCCCGCATGGGCCGAGGCCTTCTGCCTACCTCGTCTTTCGACGCAAGGTGAGATAAAGCAAACGCACGAACCTGCACGAAATAGAGAAGACGAAGGGGCCCGAGGGGATCGAGTTATCGACTGGCACACCAAGCAATCAACCAAGTAGACTGGTAACTAAGCAACGTGGTATGGCCCTTCCGCGCCAAGTGAACAAGAAATATGACCGTCGCAGAGACTGTGCCACCCGGAGACTTCTCTGATCGGCCATGAGATGCAGAATCTTTTCGCTCGCCGGTTATATGAAGCCCGTAGGCCAATGGACCTCCTCGTCATGTAGATGTATGATACAGTTGCGGCTCGTACGTCTGCCATGCTGGCGCCAACCGACCTCTCCCTCCCTTCTCGCGATCGGCGGCCTTTCGGCCACGCGCTGCTGATTTTTCGATTCTGAGAATGCTACTTGGTAATCGATTCCAGCAAGCGGACGCCGACCCCACGAAAACCCCGTTACCAACCGAACAGACGGCTGGACACCACGGAGTGAACCTGCATGTCAACCCCTCCCCCTTTTCGCTTAGACTCGCAACCCCCTGTCCCAACCGCCGCATCGGTTCGCATACGGGCGGCCAGATCCGCGACTGCGCCGTCTGTGTGTTGATATGAAGTCATACGCCATTGCCGGCCGTTGGCCCATCTTGGCCCTGGCCTGCTTTTCGGCGTACGTTGATGATCACGATGCACGATCGCCTGACATCTGATTAGAGACGAACCACTCGATCAGGAGACGCATGCTCTCCGTCCTTTGCAGATTGTAATGAAGCCCACTCCTCCACGTCTTGGAAACATTTCATTCAGGGTTTTGGATCCCAGTTGACGTCCAAATTCTTTCTCATTGCCGACCATATGTTCTCTATGATTAACACCCATACTGTGCCATGCGCCTCCGCCCAGCGCCGGAAATGTCCTGCAAATTGCAAAGCTCTTGACCCAAATCCCAGGCGTTGCATTCTTAATGGTTTACGTTGCAACGAATCGAGGGCATATGCCGTTACCTCTCCCATCCTTGTTGGCCTCCATAAGGGATGCTAAACGGGATTCCGTTCTATGCCCTGACAGCGTGGCCGTTGGTGCCATTGGTACCATGGACACCCTCTATGACCTTCCTCTTCTTCGACTCGGGAGTGGGAGGTGAGTCGGCGATAGGCTCCTGGTCCGCGGACACATCCAGACCCTGCACGACAGGGAAAGGCGTGAGGACAGAGGTGATGTCGCCCCACCACTCCTCACCGAACTGGCGGTACCAGTTGACTGTGATGCGCAGCCCGTCGGCAAAGCTGGTCTTTTGATCCCAACCGAGCTGGCGGAGCTTTGTGCCGTCGACGGCGTACCGGTGGTCGTTGAAAGGCCGGTCGTGGGTGTACTTGACCCACTTCTTGAACTCATCCGTTGTAGAGAAGGGGATTTTCATCTCCTTGAGAAGATGGCTGCAGAGGTCGATGTTGGAGATCTCATCATAAGACCCAACGTTGTAGATCTGGCCCATCTGGCCCTTGTGCAAGATGGTATCAAAGGCATCGGCCGCATCACCAGCGAACAGGTACCGCCGGGTGGGACTTCCGTCACCGTGAAGAACAACAGGCTGGCCTCTGTTCAGCAAGCAGGTGACTTCGGAATGATTTCTATCCACGTTAGTTGAGAATTGGCGACTTGGTCACGGGTGGCCTACTCTCGGGGAACTGGTGCGGGCCGTAGACGTTGTTACTGCGCACTATGATGACGGGAAGCTTGAAGCTTTTCTGATAAGATTGGACCAGCATCTCAGCCGCCGCTTTGCTAGCAGCATAAGGGTTGGTGGGCGCAAGGATGCTGGTCTCGAGGAGGTCGTCATCGTCATCATTAACCTCGCCATAAACCTCATCAGTGGAGATGTGGATGAAGCGCTTGATGTTGACGCTCTTGGCGCTCTCGAGCAGGACGTGGGTGCCGTAGACGTTAGTGTGAGTGAATCCGTATGAGTTGCCGAAGCTCAGATCGACGTGTGACTGAGCGGCAAAATGGAAAACGGTGTCGATGTTGTACCGCTTCAGGCAGTTGACGACTTCTGTGGGGTTGGTAATGTCGCCGTGGACAAAGGTGAAGTTTGACTTTTCGTTGAGAACACGAGTGTTGTTCAACGAAGAGCAGTAATCCAGCTTGTCGAAAGAGACGATGTTGTAGTGATCAGGATAGGTGAGAGTGAGATGACGGACCAGCCAGCACGCGCTGAGGGAATTTGTTAGGGTCCTAACGATTATCCTGCCAAGGCCGTCGACTTACATGAAGCCGGCGCCGCCGGTGATCATGATGTTCTTGACATCGGGCAGAGGCTCAAACTTGGTGGTGCCCTTGAGAAGAGGCGCCTCCTTCCACACACCGAAGTCCTGAAAGAACTTGCCGTGTCCATTGCTGTAGGCTGGTGATTGTCAGCGAATGCGAGATCCGACGTGTTGCGATGACGGCCATGTTGAACTTACTGCTTTGCGCCCGGTTCTGACCGTTCAGTTGAGTCATTTTGACGGCGGGAAGAATGTCTCTTTCGATGGTCCCGTCAAGAAGAGGAGTGTAGGAGAAGTCGGAAGTGAGCGATGTCGGGAGCTCTTGGAGAGTTTAAAGTTCGTGTCCGATAGCGAGTCAGGCTTGGGCGAGGTTGAAGTACAAGTAGGGAAGGCGATCTGCCCTTTCAAGGGAGAGAAGGTGGCCCTAACAGTGAGTTTTAGCTGCATGTCCACATGCAAGACAGGCTCATATCGGGCAATTAATTTTACCTTAGATATGGGATATCCCTATCACGTTTAGACCAAGGCCATTGGCAATCTGCGCCCAACGTGTCTCACCCACACCACCCCGAGTCGCGCCGAGGCAAGGGATGTCGACGTGATCCGCGGCGGCGGGAAAGGATGCGTTCGAGCTAAGCCGACCTCTGCGAGTAATCCGCCTTGCATACAGCAGGAGACAGCAATGAAAGGGCGGCGGGAGGTATGAGGGAGGATTCCAGCGGTTCGGCCGAGATCTGTCTGGTAAGTCGTCTGTCCTCGCACGAGATGTTGTAGCGCGAGCTGAGCAGAGTGGCATGGAAGTCTGGAGTTTATTACTGGATACCTGCCCCCTTTAAGAAGTCTGTGGCAGTGACTGCTAAGGTTCAGAGAGCTTCGGCAAGGTGCATATGGAACCCGATGTGGGTGTCTTCAACAGGATGGTGTGTGTACTCTGTAAGAGGCACCAAGTTTTGAGTCGGTCGGCAGGCACCACAGAGATCAGCAAAGACGGAAATGATTGGCGCAAGCACAGCTGGGGAACGGGACTCGTCGACCAGGTACAGGTTCAGGGCGAATGGTCAAGGGTAGAACGAAGTACCGGTCCGAGCTGTGAGAAGTACTTGGCAAAGTGTCTCTTGCCGTTTTGGAGTACTGGTTAAAGTGAGTCTGGTGAAGAAAAAGAGGAGAGAGAGAGCAACGACAAGTGGTATTGCTGGACGAGGTACAGCAAGGCACGCAAGCCGGTCACTCTCTGTCATGGGGAACTGCCAATGTGGCTTCCTTGCGATTACGACTGCGGCTACAATCGCGACCCATCTGACTGCAGGTGCTTGCTTGGTCGATGTTTTGGGGACAGTTCGAGGTGATGGATCTAGCCCATGTGGGAGGTGGGAGGTGGGAGGCGGGTGAGTGTGACTGTTTGCTGCGACTGGCGGGAAAGAAGTGCAGGTGCAAGTCACTCCAGTGAGCGACGCTGGACTGGCTGGACTGGAAGGTGGATAGTGGGGGTGGGCACTCGAGAGGGTCCTGGCTGGGAATCAGTACCTTCAAACATGACGCTTGCTGTGTTTCTGAAGTACTGCGTGGTATCTCCGCCATTTGTTTTGGTTGCTTGGTTGCTTTTCTTTCCCTATCAGGAACAATCCAAGGGCAGCCTAGCGTGCGTGGTATTAGCCCCAGGCCACGATAGCGGGCCTGTCGTTGCAACCCCTCGCTTCGGTTTTCAAAAAAAAAAAAAAAAAAAAAAGGTCAACAGCGCGATGTATATGTCACCATCAGAAGAAGAAGAAGAAGGAGAAGAAGA
>JAIMZG010001759.1:0-34736 GCA_020466075.1 Colletotrichum coccodes
CTCGGCGATGTACATGCTCTGGAGGGGAGTCCAGCCGAAGCTGAAGACAATGCCAAAGATGTAGATGAAGGCAATCGTGGTGTTGGCTGCAATAACATTGGAGGCGTCGTCCTTCGCCAGCTTCGAGGTTCCGGTGATGATGGCGAAGCAGCAGGAGCAGAAGAGGATGGAGTAGATCAGCAGCGGCCTGCGCCCAACGACGTCGGTCATGCGGGCACCGAAAAGGGACGCTCCGAAGCACAGAATGGGGTTGATCGCATTCAAAGCCAGTACTCGCTTCTCGTCAGTGACGCCGGCGTTCTCAAGAAGGGCGGTCATGTAGTAACTGGTAAGCGAGTTTCCACTGACTTGTCCGAAGACGGCCATGCCGAGCACGCAGATGAGTCTACGACGGGCAGAGTGGGTGTTCCAGAGCTCACGGTAGTCCCACCATGACTTGTCTGAAGCGTCGACGCTGATTTGGGAGATCATCTCCTTCAGCTGAAGCTGGACGATGGGGTGGTCGACGGAACCCTCGCCGTGGTATTTTGCGAGGACTCGGGCGGCCTCTTCGTGCTTATCGTTCGCCATGAGCCAACGGGGGGATTCGGGGATGAAGAAAACACCGATGCAGACAATGCCAGACGTGACCCTGTGGTGAAAATAATATTAGTAAATGTGGTCGGGACAAGTAGCGGCAATTGGAAACGGTCGCTGAATAAGCAGTGCTACACGCCAACTAAGAGTGAAACTTACATCTGAAGCCAAATGGGCAGACGCCAGCCGTCGAGGTTCTCGATGTAAGAGCATCCGTAGACCACCCATGAGGCAATGATACTTCCTACATACCAGGTACAGTTGTATACACCTGTGATTGTGCCTCTCCATGCAGGGTGAGCCATCTCGGAGACCTAGCGGCGCCAACAGTCAGCTTGATCAATACGAAGACTTGGGCGACAAAGACTTACGTAAGTTGGGGCCGAAACACAGCAAAAGCTGACGCCGAATCCGAGAACAAATCGTCCGGCAAGGAACTGTTCGGCACTTTGGGATGTAAGCCGACTGCGGGAGCCATGTTCAGAAAACGGTCCTCACCTCTTCGTAGGAGCTTGAATACAGGTGCCAATGATGACAATAGCAGCACCGATGAACATGCCCCAACGGCGTCCGAGATAGTCATTGGCAGGTCCTGTGAAGAAAACGGCGGCGACACTTCCGATGTTGTACATGGCAAAGACGATACCGGTGCTCTCGTCAACAGTTTTCCTTTGCAATGATGTCAGTCATTTGAAGCTACACCGCGTCTCTAGGACCACCCACTTGTTGAAGTAGTTCATGTATGATTTCATGCCGTTGAGTCCTCCCATCTATATGAGCTTCATGTCAGTGTGCGTTCGGGATTTTCGAGGGTTCTACTGACGAGGGAACCATCGTAGCCATTGAGTGCTCCATTGAGATAGGCTAAAATGGATGTTAGCAAGTCGGCAGCATTGTCAGAAAAGTGTAGAAAGCACCAATAAACAGAACGGCGTAGAGACGGAACATGGACGGGGTCCAAGGCGAGTAACTGCCCCCTTGCGTCTCATGAGCGATCTGGACGGCCGTATCGATTCCGTCGACCTCTGGAGCGTCAACACGGCGCTCCTCGGCGTGGCCACCGACCGCGGCGTCGGACTTCTCGGCGGACATGGTGTTAAAAGCCTATACACAAAGCACGGCGGCTCGAACCAAAGTGGGTCAGAGGGTCGGGAACAGTGGAACGGTGGAGAGAATAAAGTCTTGGATGGGTTCCATCGATGGAGACGAAAGACTGGAGAGGCGATAACGCAGCCCTCTTAAATGTTCTGACTGTAGAGCCCCCGGCCCATCAGAAGACGAGCTATCCCCCGCATTCGGGCCATCAGACCTTCCAGACAAGCGGCGCAGGATGCAGAAAAAAAATTGAAGAAACCTGGGGTGACACGAAGGTTGGTCACCATGGGCCAACGACGCGGGCTCGCTTGCAGTTTTCAGCCAACGTTGGCCGGGGTCTGGACATGCTCAATCCGGGGTAACAGACACACAGAGCTTCCTGTCTCTCTAACGAGGGCGCGTCGAGAGACGTGAAAGCAGGGAAAAGATTGGATAGGCATGTCAGACGTTGCAACGATCGCGACCGGGATGGGGGTGCGGGGCCGGCCCGACTTCCCCGGGCCCAATCAGAGCCACACAGGGTCGGACGGGTCTAGACCTCTTTCGTCGGCGTGGTGCGGAGTTGCTGCGACTGAAAGTTGAAGAGAGCAGGGATCATCTCGGGGTCGTCCTACACCGGTACTACCTGACTCGAAGCTACCCCGAGGAAGCTCCAGTGTTTGCCCCACGTTCGCTCGTCATTTGGCGGGACAACTTGGCTTCACGAGAAAATGGGAGGCAGCGCGCTGATGGGTTTTGTTTGGCATTTACCTCGGTGTTGCGCCCGACACGTTCCTTCGCGTGGAGCATTGAGCGCGAATAAATAACGACTAGACCTTCGTAGCTTGCTGGCTGCTCGACTCAAATCTGCCGCTCCTCCCTCCCTCCCTCTCCCATAACTCTTTTTCTCTCTCTCACTTTTCCCCCTCCTCAACTCCAATCCGTGTCCCAGTTCATCGTTACCCCTCCTCTAAACCGTCACGATGGCCCCTCAGAGCTTGCCCCTCCAGGCAAAGGAGGGAGTTCACGATTATGAGAACCCCGCTGTCTTCCGACGCAGCACGCTTCCCGCTCGCGCGTACTTCATCCCCGAGACTTCGCTGCTGCTCAACGGCGTCTGGGACTTCCACATGGCCGGCACACCCGAGGAGGCCCCTTTATCAGAAGATAAGGGCGACGAATGGGGCACCATCAACGTGCCCGGACACTGGCAGCTTCAGGGACACGGTTACCCGTGGTACACCAACACTCAGTTCCCCATTCCCGTAAGCCCGCCGTACGTGCCCAGCGAGAACCCTACGGGCACATACAGACGCACGTTCTACGTCCCCTCAACGTGGGACGAGAAGTCGCAGTTGCGCCTGAGATTCGACGGTGTCGACTCAGCATACCACATCTGGGTCAATGGCGTGCTCATTGGCTTTGCCCAAGGATCGCGAAACGCGTCCGAGTTCGACGTCACAAGCATTCTGAAGAAGGACGGCCCCAACGAGCTCTTCGTGAGAGTCTACCAGTGGTCCGACGCGACCTACATTGAGGATCAGGATCAATGGTGGCTTTCAGGTGAGTGCTGAGCCAAAAGCCTGCCCGCCGGGCATCCCCTTTTAACCAATTGAGTGCAGGTATCTTCCGCGACGTCACCCTCCTGGCCGTCCCCGAGGCTACCAGAATCGAGGACTGGTTCTTGCGCACCGATCTGGACGAGAAGTACGAGGACGCCACCCTCCTCGCGACCGTCGACGTCAAAACTGCCGGGAAGGGCACTGTCAAGCTTACTCTCAGCGAGCTGGGCAAGAACGGCGGCGCCGTCGTCGCCACCACGGAGGCAGAGGTCAACGCCGACGACACCAAGGTCGACCTCAGCATTCCCGTCACAAACCCCAAGAAGTGGACCGCTGAGACCCCCTACCTCTACCGTGTCGACATCACCCTCGGCTCTCATGCCATCCACCAGAACATCGGCTTCCGCAAGGTTGAGCTGAAGAACGGCCTCATCACCGTCAACGGTGTGCCCATCCGCATCAGAGGTGTCAACAGACACGAGCATCACGCTCACTTCGGCCGTGCCGTCCCTCTCGAGTACGCCAAGCGTGACCTCCTCATCATGAAGAACCACAACATCAACTCACTGCGTTGCTCACACTACCCGCCTCACCCACGGCTCTTCGAGCTCGCCGACGAGCTCGGTCTGTGGGTGATGGACGAGGCCGACCTCGAGTGCCACGCTTCTACGACGCCATCGCCCGCCCGCAGGACGTCAACGAGGCGGCCGACTACGAGGAGCGCAAGGCCGTGACATTCCCTCTGGCCGGCAAGTACACCAGTGAGAACCCCGAGTGGCGCGAGGCCTACCTCGACCGTATGGTCCAGCTGGTCCAGCGTGACAAGAACCACACGAGTATCATCATGTGGTCGCTCGGTAACGAGGCCTTCTACGGCGAGAACCACAAGGCCATGTACGAGTACGCCAGGAAGTTCGACTCCAGCCGCCCGATCCACTACGAGGGCGACGTCAAGGCCGAGACTGCGACATGTACTCCTACATGTACCCTCCCATTGACCGGCTGAGCAAGCTGGTCGAGACCGAGGGCGTCAAGGAGGACGGCAGCTACGACAAGCCCGTTGTTCTTTGCGAGTACGGCCACGCTATGGGCAACGGGCCCGGTGGTCTCGACGACTACATCGAGGTCTTTGAGAAGTACCCCCGTCTCCAAGGTGGTTACATCTGGGAGTGGGCGAACCACGGTATCTGGAAGGAGGACGCCGATGGCAAGGGCTACTACGCCTACGGAGGCGACTTTGGCGAGCGTCCTCACGACGGTACCTTTGTCATGGATGGTCTTCTCCACAGCACACACGACCCTACACCCGGCTTGATCGAGCTCAAGAAGGCTTACCAGCCTCTCCAGCTGTCTGTTGAGGGCAACCAGCTTGTAATCAAGAACAGGTATGACTTTGTCGGCCTCGAGCACCTCACTTGCACCTACAAGGTCGAGGAGTTGGGCGAGAAGTAAGTTTCTGATCCCTCGACGAAAGCGATGCACGATGGACATGCTGACAATGAACCGCGACAGCTCCGCTCTCCTCGCCGCCGGTAACCTCGAGATCCCCAAGATCGCTGCCGGCGAAACCGTCAAGGTCGACCTCCCCTCTAGCCTCGCGAACATCAAGTCTGACAAGGAGGTCTACCTCACCGTGACCTTCGGCCTGAAGGACTCCACCAACTGGGCCGAGCCCGCTCACGAGATCGCCTGGATCCAGCACAAGCTCTCCGGTGTCGCCGCGGCTCCCAAGCTGACCGCCAGCACCCTCACATCCAAGCTGCAGGTCGAGAGGTCCCGTGCCAAGGCCACCGTCTCTGGTTCCGACTTCGCCATCACCTTTGACACCGCCCGCGGATACATCACCTCTTGGACTGCTGCCGGCGTTCCTCTCCTCGAAAAGGATGCTTCCACCGGCGCTGCCATCATCCCCAACTTCTGGCGTCCGCCCACCGATAACGACAACCCGAACGATGCGCCCTACTGGATCCGCTTTGGCGTCAACATCTTCGACAGCCAGCTCCGCTCCCTCAAGATCAACGAGTCGGCGGACAAGGTCGAAGTCGTCACCTCCACCTACCTGTCTCCCCGTGTCCTCGACTGGGGCTGGGAGACCACCACGACTTACACCATCGATTCGGCTGGTCGGTTGACGATCGCCGTCGACCTGAAGCCGCGCGGCATCAAGCCCACCCACATCCCCCGCGTGGGCCTGAACCTGCGTCTGCCCAAGTCGCTCAACAACGTCAAGTACCTCGCCCTTGGCCCCGGTGAGTCCTACCCGGATAAGAAGTCCAGCCAGCACCTTGGCGTCTTCAGCGCCACGGTGCCGGAGCTGCACCAACACTACGAGGTGCCCCAGGAAGGCGGCAACCACTTGGAGACCCGTTACGTCAAGCTGACCGAGGACCACGGCCGCGGTCTCCGCGCCACGCCGGCTGATTCCGCTGTCTGGTCCGAGGAGGAGTGGCGCCAGTTCAGCTTCCAGGTGAGCCGGTACACTTCCGAGACGGTGACAAAGGCCGCACACCCGTGCGACCTCGTCGAGGAGGACGCGACGCTGCTCCGTCTGGATGCCTGTGTTGCCGGTGTCGGTACCGCGGCTTGTGGCCCCAACGTCCGCGAGGACTTGAAGGTGCACGTTGGGGAGTTCAAGTTCGGATTCGTGCTTGAGAGAGTTGGATTCTAATGACTAAGATGAGATCGGGTTTGCGCATAGGATGATAGAATCCGGCTAGGTTCAGGATTAGAGCTGCAAATGCATGAATGATTACGATTACTATTAAACCTCGTTCAGCTTCCCGATGTGGAGATTTCGATTAATTGCGAGCAGCATCTGCGACCCTTACTAGCAGCGGGCTCCATATTCCAAATTTGTAGTGCAGAAATCACAACCGGCCGGTTGGCCCAATGGCAAGGCGTCTGACTACGATTCGATACGTTATCAGGAGATTCTGGGTTCGACCCCCAGGCTGGTCAATTCTTTTGCTTTTGAAACAACCCGCTCGGTCTGTGAATGAACTTTCGCGTACAAACAAGCGCGAGACAAAAATGCTCTCTACCGAATGCTCTCTACCGAATACTCTCTGCCTTTTGGGACTCACTGTTCACTGTCTAAGCCCATACATAACCCTCTTCCTCCAAATGCGGGGCAACACACACCGTTTCGAACACAATGCACTGGGATCGCAACAATTGATAACCTTCTCAGTACTGCTCATCTAACTCCTTGCCTGAGATTGCCACAGGAGAATTTACAGCGTCGCGTTATCAATCACTTGATTGCGAGTTCACCTGAGTGGGCGAATCGAAGAGAACAAGACAGGAAAGTTGGTTGATTGCGTAGTTATCGAAAAAGTCAGTAGTGGATAGCGGGCATGCTGACGGGGTTGGTTTTCATCCCTCGAGCCCCTGCCTGAATTAGGAAAACGAAGAAGGAATCATCTTTGCTAGTTTCATCCTGTCAAAAACAGGACCCCAAGCTTGCAGCGTGGTCCTCTCCTCCGAGAACCCTGTTGCATGAATCTTGCTGACATCGTAAGGCCGGTCGAAGTCGAACTGTGACACCATGGCATGCTCCCAAGTCGGGACTTGGAAAGGCCTATCGGCGAATCCGCGTTGAAGATCATACTTCTTTTCCATAGCCTCCCACGCGCTCTTGTTCTCTTTGATGAAACTACGCATCTCGATCGCGTCATCTTCGTCGAGTTTGACGCTCTTCAGACCAAAGTAAGAGCAAATAGCCGGCCATCGCGCGCTCCAGTCTGATGGAGTCAGCGAGTCCGCTCCGTTGTACGCCTCCCCCTTTTGTCGGCACCATGGATGGGTCAGTGAGACGTGTATAGCCTGCCTGGCGAGCATATCCGAGCTTGAGTGGCTCCAGATTGCCTTCCAGCTCTTCGCCGTCCCGGGAAAGGGACACTCGGACCCCTCTCCATGAATTTCGCGGAACAGTGCACAGAAAATTCCAACCGTTGTTGCCAAGTTGTAGGCGTTATGAGCGGGGGTGAATCCAATGACGATGTCGGGTCGAGTCTCGCACCAACCCCATTTCTTGTCTGCCGCAAACGACTCCAACCACTCCAGCTGTGCGAAGTAGAAGAGCTCGTCCCTGAACGGCTTGGGAATCATTGGCATATTTTCTTTGTAAGGGGGGAATATGCCGCCTCTTGGCCTGTTCTCCATGAGGTGTAGCCCGTAGTACCTCCCTCCATGCTGCAGGACGACAAATTCAAGGGACGGCGCAAGACTGTCCAAAGTGGTGATTGCTTGGCGAAGTAGGATCTCGTTGTCTCTGACCTCTTCCAAAGGCACCGGACTTGCTTTGTACGCTGGGCGAAGCCTCGTGTTAGTCAAGCCAGCGAAGTGGGGTACCTATACATAGTATCAACTCACCAAGAAAATAAGCGTGCGTAACACTGGCAATATCCGGGACCTGGCTCTTTAAAGCAGTCGCAAGTTCCTCCATACTTGAGCCGAGTAGATCCACGCCGGACACGATGTTGAGTCTATCATCCTTTGGCCACAACGTTTCTTCGTGGGGAATAGGTCGATTGAACAATGCGTGTACCCTGACCCATGTGCTTGGTGATGGATAGCCGCGTAGAAGCTCGTTGACAAACGCCCAGCCAGAAACACCGCTGGCGCCAAAAACGATCGCCGACTTAGCTGACATTGTTGACAAAATCGTAGGTAGATATCGAAAAACTCAGTTAAAACTATGGTTGAGAATCTGTATTCAGATGGTGTTTATACTCAGCCTTTGACGACTTCCATTGTAGTGATCCGGCATCGGCTTGTGAAATGTTCCGCTCGGTCCCGGGCGCACTTGAGCGAGTCCGCCCGTCCATTACCGGCAGACTGCCCAAGAAAATCGGTGAGTTTCATAAAGTCACCCCAGGAGTTGCGGAAAGATTAGGCGCTGGAAGGAGAGACATACGAGGAGCGGCCCCTCATGAAAACTCAACATTGCTTCAATCATGTCTATCATTGTCACATCGAAAAGCATTTCAAGTAGGGGTACTGTCATGCAGTTGTGATCCGAACATACGAGCAGTTCGCGTTCGGCATCGGGGAGCACAACGCCGAGGCCTCTGCTTTATAAGCGGCCTTAATTCTGGAGTATACGATATCATCCCTTGTCAATGCATAATCAGTCGATTGAGTCGATTCAGTTCGTCGGGCCTCAATCTTGATTCAGGCAAACGTTGTGACCATCGGTAGGCATACAACATCAATTAATCCACTAAGCTGAGCTGTAAGATTTCCACGTTGACAATGACGAAATTGTCGATAATCATTGTTTCAGTTTCAGCGGCATGACTGGCCCAGCTACTGAAGCCAAAAAATATAAATATGCCAGAACACACCAAACGACAAGTTCCTTGCTTCTCTCTGACAAACTAAAACGAGCCCGAAGAACAACACAAGCTCTCTTTCGCCCTCAATATGACGGCTTCGCAGGGCAATTCACAGTCTAAGCTGACCGCGCAAGCCATCGAAACGCCTGCGCCACCACCGCCGGTCTACAGGGCGAACACAGTTGTCGATGGGGTACTTCGTTACCCTCCAACGGGTATAAAAGTCGTCATAGTTGGTGGTGGAGTTGCTGGGCTTTTCGCAGCCGTCGAGTGTTGGAGAAAAGGCCATGAAGTTGTGGTGCTGGAGAAAGCCAATCATACTTCTGAGCACGGTATAGATGATCAACGAACACTGGCACTACTTTAACTAACGCGGAACAGGTGACGTCTTGGGTATTGGCCCATCGGGCATGTCAACACTCTCGAAATACCCATCCATGCTTCAAGAGTATAACAACATAGCCCATTCCGCTCAATGGCGCTTCTTCTATGAGAACGGCACCCAACTTGTGTCCGAGTTCGAATACGAGTACAACCAAGAAGGAGTTGCGAAGCACGCTGCCTTCCCCCTGTACATCAAGTCCATCATTCGGCGGTCTCAGCTGGCCAAAATGCTGGCTGGTCAATGTTCCCAGTTCGGCATTCCCATTCACTTCAACGTGTCAATCACGGCGTACGAGGAGGACGAAAACCTCAACAATGCAACGGCTGTCGCAGAGGATGGCAGTCGCTTCACTGGCGACGTTGTCATTGCTGCGGACGGCATCGGAACCAAATCGCATACCGTGGTCCTGGGACATCCGACACGTGCCAACGCCACGGGGTTCATGAAGTACCGTGCGGTTGTCCCCTCGTCTCTTCTATCACATCACCCTCTGGTGCAGAAGGTGATGTCTAAGGAGCAGAGGCCAGAAGTTCGTCTGTACTTTTGCGGCCCAGGGGGCCAACACCACGCCGTGACCATACTGCCAGACGTCGTTTGCTTCGCGACAGCCGTCAAGGTAAATTTGATCCATGCCAGCTATGACATATCTTTAACAAGTCACTAGGACGACGGAACTGCCTCGGAATCTTGGTCTGGTCGAGTGACCGGCGCTCATGTCCTATGCCGAATGCTGGAGCCAGAGAATATTGATCCCTTGATTGTGGACGGCTTCAAAGCCATAGCGTCGGATAAGGTCGTGGTCCAGTGGCTCTTGGCCATGCGCAATCCGCAACCCAAGTGGGTTTCCAAGGGCGGTCGCATCGTACAAGTTGGAGATAGCGCACACAGCTTTCTTCCATCTTCCGGCAATGGTGCCAATACAGCTATCGAGAGCTCTATCACCATCGCCGAGTGCTTACGCCAGGGAGGTAAAACTGGTGTCAGCGTCGCTACGAAGGTTTTCCAACTGCTCAGGTAAGGTTCTTCTGCATGTTTTGGGGGTTGGTTCTGACACTGGCTCTTCTTAGGTACCAGCGTGTGTCTATCATTCAGCGGACGGGGTTAAAAAACCGCCAGAAAATGAACATCAAGCCGTCGGAAGATATCTTGCGGCAGGGCAAGTGGATTTGGACTCACCAGCCGGAGGTGTATGCCAGAGACAACTTCTCCCAAGCCCGCGCCCACATCGAACACAACGCTCCTTTTGAGCACACAAACTTGCCTCCCGGCCACAAGTTCGAGGACTGGACAATCGAGGATGAAATTGCCAAGGAGAAGGCGGGTATTTTCTCTGAAGATCTAACAACCAATGGAGACTGGGGCTTGGTTTAAGATGAAAGCGGAACAAAGCGTCACGGCCAGGCTTTCCAGCAGTAGTGTTTCTACTTCCAGGAGTTAAGGATTGAGACGGATTAAAACAAGTTTGGGTGCTGGAGCTTATACAATGTCGTGGTTCCTTTTGGGTAAACCTCGAAGATGAGAGCGATAAGTCTTTCCATGCCCGTGGGGTCGACTTGCAAACGCTTTTTCTGGGGAGAGAACGACGGACCCTTGACTTTAGACCAGTTAAGAGGTACCATGCTGGCAACCTGTCTGTACTTGTCCTTGTTATCTTGATGACTCATTCTAGAGCCAGGCCACCAAAATGAGAATTAAACAAAGAAGCTGCGAACTCGGGAAACAATCGACGGCATCCGAGCCTTCTCTTCCATCGACATGACACCCCGTTGCCTGGCAGATTCACCCCCGATTTTCCATCTTCCATCCTATATGTTCCAAAATTCATCATTCAAGTATCATTCCCTAGCAGCCCTAATCCCATCCTGACTCCATCCAGTTTGTCGAAAGAATACCGTCATCTGAAAACAACACCTCCTTTTCTTTGCTCTATATAGGCCTAGCTGCCACCCACAAGCAGCCTCGTTTCACTCGAACTCAAAGCCCGAAAGCCCCCCTCGCCAAACGTTCATTGCACAGCCGGCTGTGTTTCATCCCGCTCCTAGCAAATTCCTCATAAGCAGCGTCGAATACATCTTGCCCGTCCAGGACAACATGGCGAATCATTCCACGACCCGCATCCCCACGGACAACGCATGCACTGCAGCGGCAAAGCCACAAGACGCAGTCCATCATCAAGCAACGACAACCGACGGTACGGCATCCAAGATAAGCGTCACTTTGGTGTCTGTCCCAAAGCTTTCTCCAAGGAGGTACCTCAAACTTAAACTTAGAAAACAAAAGCCCTTTAGTATCATGTCCCCCAATCACGATTCACCGTGCAGTATCCTTGTGGACAAACACTGATACTCTTCCTCCTTCACTCTGAAGTTGCCCGGCGGGAACATTCCCAGTGGTGCAATTTCGGTTACTGCACACGGAAATGCCGGAACATTCGTCCCTCGTAATTTTCTGGAAGTTGCTCGACCCGGGATGCCACCTGATCATACATCGAGGGCTCGAATCACAACGTGGTGGTTTCGAGGCACCAATAAAGTCTTGAGATATGGATTCGTCATGGCTGTCAACGGAAAAGAAGAATATTCCCAGTGGAAAACGACACGTGGCGCCGAGGCAAAATCAATTGGAAAATCGATTTACCGGAAACTGGTTCGAACAGATGGTCCCAACTAAGGCGCCGGCCGCTCTGAAAGGTTGCGAGAGTTGGGTTTCACCAGCGATGGCAAGGAGGTCGTGGCCCTCCATGCCGATGACAGCTTATGAAGGCGGGGACGCAGCTTTACCTTCTGTTTCAAGGCCTCTAGGCTCGAAGGTACTATGGGCGAGCAGTGGAAGACTGCAGCCCTTCTGTCCGGACTCTGGCTGTGGTGGATGGCTTGCACGTCAAATAGAACATCCGCCAGCGCTGGTGCAGCTGGCGCGGGCGCAGCTTGTCCAGGTGGCTGTGCCGTTTGAGCACTCTTTTGTCTAGTACCCAACGCCCGCTAACAGACATGATTAGGATTCAGAACATACACGTCGTTATAATATAGAATTATTTGAAGCCAACAGTTCGCCATGCTATCTTCATCAACAAGTATTATCTGATAGCCCGGCCGAGATGACATTGCGTCTTTGCTGAAACGCCTTGCCTGCGATGGTGAGTTGTGTGATTAAGACGCATCGCATTGGCACTCAAGTGAACATGAAAATGAGTTGTCTGGGTTTCTGTGACCACGAAACTGGGGCGTTTTCTCACTTAGCACTATGCTGCTGTGACATGCAAGATCTCAATAATTCGACCTTGAACTAAGAGTAATAACAGCTCTTTGAAGGCTTGAGAGGCCATGATTGTAGTGTCACAGGTTGTTGACGTGGGGCAATATCGAGGACCGAAGCCTCCGTGATGCAGTATATGGTCACTGAGTAGTATTAATGGTAGAGATTTAGACAGCTGCTGCCTTTGAGAATTAAGCTTTGATGCCATGTCATCGGCGATGGCCTTAGCTCAGGGGCATAAGAGATTCCCTGGTAAGCGACATGCATGGAGATGTCAATTGGCTGTAGGAGGGTTGCCCTGTTAGTTTCGCCAAACGAAGTATGAACTGGTATCCGTTGTTCGACATCTCTATTATCATCTGGGTTGAGGAGAGATAATCAAGTGCAGATATAAAACGCCATCCGTTGTGAAGTTGATCGCAGTGTCGATGATGAGAGTATTATGTGTAAGCGATAAGCACAATGGTTTGCAGCCAAGCCTCACTCTGTTCTTGGGTATGACATGGGGAGTGTATTGGTTTAACATGACCACGATAATCTCGGGCGACTTGCTAATGTACATATTTTTCCAAGTTTGTGGACTATTTCATCTGTCGGGATAGTGATGCCTCGACGAGCTCTGAGAGACTCCTGTATGATAGGCGTTATGCCATAATTCGAAGCCACACTTTCAGAGAGGGAGCCTTGATTTGCTTTGGTTGTTTGGGCCATGTGCTGTTTCCCGTCTCTCTTGTCAGAGCCAGGAAGTGTGCGATCTTGGGCGTCGTCCCGGGCGCATCGAAGTCGTTTATTCGAAGCTTACGAGAACTCGTGTCTAAAATCATACGACACCTGTCATCATCAGCTCAACCGAGACGCTTCGGGAAGGTGCCAATGCGATCTCGCAGCACGACCAGGGCGGCTGAGCGGCTCTTGGCAAAGTAGCATTTTTGTTTAGCTGATTACCAGCCCCCGTGCAGCTTACATGCCCCCAAACGCGCAGGGAACTAGCTTGAAAACCGGCTCTACGTCATGCAACATGTGGTTCTGCAGCCTGGGTGTGATTATTGGTCCTAGCGAATGTCATTGAACATTTTCAATGGATCGCAAGGAGGTTTATCTCCGGCCACCTCGCGCATAGGTAAGGGCTGCTTTTGTTGGAATCGCTGTTGTTCAGTTGATCCGATCGTCTGTATGTATTCTGTTTGTGTCTTCAGGAAATACATGTAACAACCCACATCCCCAGCAGTTAATTCCAGGACTGTGCACAAGGAAATATCCGTAAAATCCATGCCTCTGGTTAGTCTACTCAACTGAATCGGTAGGTTTATTTTACCTCGGATTCCTGGGCATTTCCACCGTACATCTCGTGCCTGTTTTTCTTAACAAAACCCTGTTAACCACAAACTTATTTCCAGAGTAGACATACATAAAATTTTGTCACTATTCTTGTAGTACAGTATGAAAAAAGGATTCTTCTTGTATTCCAGGGAACGAAGAATAGCGAAGAATAATCTTTCCAAGACAGTTGAGTCTGAAACGAGTTGACGATGCTATATAGAACAACTCATTGCTGGTTTGTACATAGAGGTGATCAGTTCTACCTTATTCCTAAAGCTTTAATAGCTAGCAAGTTGACTCTAGCACACATTGCTGCCTCTAGTATTGCAAATAGTAGAGCAGTTGTCGCTTTCCAAGTAGCCCGGTCTACAATCGCACCTGCCAGTGTTGGCGATAACACAGCAGCAGTCCTGCAAAGGCGGGAGGTTAACATAAACTGTTCTTTCTTGGTCTATACTAAATGGTGAAAGGAGACTCTTCATGAGCTTACCTTAGCAATGGCGCTACCAGCAATTGCAAAAATGGCGATGAGAACGGTGTTGAATTTCATTTTGCTACTTTGCAGTTGGCCGAGTTGTAGTTTGGCGTCGAAATTGTTGGTTTCTGTTCGGGTGGTGAACATGTTGGTAAAAAAATGCGAATTTCTGAGCTGTTGGCTGGCAAGGAGCCCAAATATACGTTCTTGTTAACTCGAAGAGTTTGGCGAAGCTTCATGATACCAGGAATTGTGAGTGTGCTGACTCGCATCGAATGTGCAGGGGTTGGGATTGAAAATGTTTAATACATTAATACATGCCGCAAATAGGGTTCAATGAAGCACCGTAGCTCACCGCCTGATTTTAGTCACCTCGGGAAAGGTGAGTAGGACGCAAATGATCTTCATTGACCACCCGACGGAGAAGTCCAGGATTTTCCGGGATGATCCGGTGCCGTAATCAGAAAAATGTTTGACCAATGCAAGCAGCGACAGTCCGTAATTGGTCTTTCTACGTATAAGCAGGTTTGTTACTTCAGCATTTAGTCTGGGCCACTTGCGTGGCCACTCTTTCCTTCAGGGTCAATCAGCAATAGTTTGGATTCACCAACCTATCCAGCCCATATTACATGCTCTATCTGCCCTCGCTGCTAAGCTGTTTGGCTTCTTCCTCCGCGAACCCGAGAGTCTAGAATGGACTTATTCATTTCTGTCAGGGGCTCCTACTTGTTAGTGTTTGGAACTCTGTCAGCTCACTTGAAACGAAAGCCACGTCGGATGGTTCCGTTATAGCTGATTTAGAGTTACCTCTCACGGACGAACCCGCATAGAAGAGTCGATTGTAACTTGCCAAAGAAAGTCCGGCTTCTCTCTAGCCTCACACGGCCTTTGAAAGGCGGTCTATATATAGCGAAGGATACCTTTTTACGTTCTGGGCCAGTTTGTTCTCCATATTTGTGTGGCAACTACTGATGATCCTACACTGATACGCCATGGGGAGGGCCCAGGTAAGCTTTTGTACCTTGGGTTAGTTTTCAAAACTTACTTTCACTGAACCTGTTCTTTCGTGGCAGAAGGGAGCTAAATCATGAGTTCAATATGGGACCCATGTCCGAGACTCGATTGTCAATTTCGGAACCGGTGTTAAATGGTTCGAGCAGCGGCACCGAGGAAGTTCCGAGTTCGGATAAGAGAGACATTGCTCGGAGTTGGTATGTTCAAGCCTGATACGGAAAGAATCTATAATCTGGCCTTACCTGGCGGCCGGGCTTAATTTCTGATGGTGTGATTTCTTTCGCCTGATAATTACATGAAATTCTTATCAACAGTGAGGCTCATCCCTCTCATTGGTCTGTACTCAATTGGATCATTGATCATTCGAGAGTGATAGCTGAAGTTCCTGAGAACCCAAGCTTTGATTCACAATCGGTTCATGTAATGCCCAAGATACACCTGGATAGTCCCAGTCGAATAAAATCTCGGCCACCGACGTCACTGCCCACAAGTTGCTGAGTATTTTACTGTTCTACTCTCTGTACTGCACCTGCCATCAGATTCATGAGAGGATCTGACCCCTGGTTAGGGCCGTCCGAAGGCATACTGTGGCTCCTGAAGATGTAAGCACAGCCTGCAGCTACCTGCAGCCGTGATTGGTGCCTAGTCAGCCATAGCTGGGCTGGCACAGAGGCTGTGCGAGTCTGCCGACAATAGACCGGCAGAGGCACTCATGCAGCATGCTCACCTTTGACAGAAGCAGAAGCACTGCCTCTAGTGTTTCTAGAAGCCTGGATATGACACCTCACTGATATCCCAATCCCGTCCACCAAACATGTGAGCACACTTTGCTGCACTGCCTGTATCCCCTGGCAGACTTCAATTCCAATAAGCAAATATTATCTTGAGAGGCTTGCAGAGCACGGGAAAGTGCATCCACACTACGCCAAAGCCTGATTCTGCCTGCAGAAATGTCAGTCTTTGACTGATTAACCCCGCCACAAAGCCCACACACATGAATGCGCGAGCCTTTTGGAGTCCAACTCGCAGAACGCAATTCTTGGCCGTTCGCCTGGCACTCTGTGCCCCTGAAATCGTATAAGGCAGCCCGAAATCCTCTCGGAAACGCAATACAGACTCCGTTAGTTACCTTTTCCAGTCCCTGTTCAATTACCAACCAATTGATAAACCCCAGAATCACCAGTCAGCCCGTGACCCTCATCTTCACTTATACCTTGAGCCGTCAATCTTCGACACCATACTGCGTAGGTCTGGTGGTGGGGGTTACCATGGTGTTCGATCCCGACAAATACACTGTCGGTTGGATATGCGCAATTTCCACCGAATTTACTGCCGCGCGCACCTTCTTTGATGAGGAACACGAGGGCCCTGGAGAGGTCGCACAGCATGACAACAACTCATACGCCCTCGGTCGAATCGGCAAGCATAATGTTGCAATGGCCGGCATGCCCGACGGAGATTATGGCACAACATCAGCTGCGACCGTTGGGAGGGACATGCTTGCTACACACCTTCCGAAACGTCCGAATCGGACTAATGGTCGGCATCGCCGGCGGCGCCCCTAGCGAGCATCATGATATACGTCTTGGCGACGTTGTAGTTGGTAGCCGTGGTGGAGGAAACGCGGGTGTCTTCCAGTTCGACTACGGCAAGAACATTCAGGGCCAACCCTTTTCTACAACCCAAATCCTTAACCAGCCCCCGCCCTCGCTCTTGACGGCGGTAGCTGGACTGAAGGCCGACGACGAGCTGGCAGGTGCCCAGCTAGACGAAAAGGTAGACAGGTCTTTGAGAAACTGGCCTCGGCTCAAGGGAAAATACTCCCGGCCGCTCGCAAGCACCGACCAGCTTTATCAACCCCACATTCTGCACCCGGATCCGTCTTCACCCTGCGACCAAGTTTGCGGTTCAGACCCGCGCAACCTCGTTGCTAGAGGCGACCGAGAGATGGACCAAGACAAAACCATCATTCATCATGGTCCCATCGCTTCGTCGAACTCATTGATGAAAAATGCCAAGGTCAGAGACCAGCTCGCGACACAGAACGGCGTGCTTTGCTTTGAGATGGAGGCAGCAGGTCTCGTTAACCATTTTCCCTGTCTCGTTATTCGTGGTATTTGCGACTATTGCGATACCCACAAGAACAAGTCCTGGCAAGGGTATGCGGCGATGGTGGCTGCTGCGTACGCTAGAGATCTCCTGTACAATATTGCGCCAAACAAGGTTGAGGGGGAAAGGAGGCTTGCGGAGGCCTTGGTACCACGTCAGTAATTCGCTCATTGTTCTGTTTTATGTTTCATAAACTCGGCCTGACGTTTTCGTAGTTAATAAATCTGTTGACGCATTGGTTTCCAAACAGCGTGACGAAAGTTTTAAGCGTAGGCTGTCACCACCAGACGCCTCAGCCAGTGCCGTTAACGCAAACAACGTGCGGCAAAAAGGTACTGGCCAATGGCTTTTGGAATCTCCCGAATTCAAAGAGTGGACATTGGCAAACGCCAGCACCTATGGCTCCACGGCTTCGTTGGATGCGGGAAAACGGTTCTCTGCAGTACCATTCTCGAGCACATTGGGCAGAGGAAAAATCAGACAACGCTTCGATTTTTCTTCGATTCTCGGGACGAAGACCCGAGCAAAAGAACACTAGACTCCATGGTCCGAGGGCTTCTCTACGAACTCTACCAGGTCAGAAGCAGCTTTTCAGGAGAACTCGACCAGTTTGACGCCTTGTTCAACGACGAGCGTCACCAGCTGGACACCAACAACGTGTCGCAATATCTCTGGTTGATGTTGAGTCAGGCGGACAAAGTCTGTATGGTGATCGACGGGCTGGATGAATGTTCCACAACCGAAGCACTACTCACATGGATGGAAACCACCATCAATTTGCGCAATGTCAAGCTGATTGCTACTAGTCGGGAAACATCGGAGTTCGACACAAGAATTCCAAGCATGATTGGCAGAAACAATTGTATTAAGCTCAAGAAGAAGGCGATCAATGCGGATATCCGTTCGTACATCAGGGCACGTATCCTACGCTGGGGAAAACTCGATAAATGGTCAAAGGAGGTGCTTCGCCAAATTGAAGAGAGTGTCGGAAGCAAAGCAAACGGCATGTGGGTTTCTTCACCAATCTAATTCATCCACAAGGCATGGTTCTAACCTTTGAATCAGGTTCCGTTGGGTAGCTTGCCAGTTGGACACTCTTGAAAGAAGCTGTTCAAGTGAAGCTGAGGTTTACAAAGCACTCGAGTCTCTACCAAAGGATCTAGATGAAACATACGAACGAATGATGAAGGCCATTCCAAGAGAGAACGAAGCAAAAGCCATCCGACTTCTTCAGTTTCTTGTCTTTTCTCAGCGACCCCTCACAGTGGCCGAGGCCATCGATGTGGTAGCCGAAGTACCAAACAAACGACACCGATACAAATCCCAAAGCGATCTCGTGCGACTCTGCCCAAGCTTTTTGACAATTGTCGAACTTAATACGTCAACCGGATTGGAGCACCAGGTTCACCTGGCCCATTTTTCAGTCAAGGAGTACCTTTGGAAACATCAAGACGCGTTCAAGAAAGGAAAGGCATTTCACACCATTGTCAGCACTTGCCTGGCATACCTGGAGTTTATTCACCCGTATGACCTGACCCAAATCACGTCATTGTATCCTTTGGCGAGATTCGCCGCTCACTTATGGCCGGATTACGCTCGCCAACTGGATGGAGCCGCCGACATTGTCGCAAAAGCTGTCAACTTTATGCAAAACAGGGAGCTGTTCATGTTTTGGACGAAATTCTACGGAGAAAGGAATGCAAGCCCGCTGTATTTCGCCTGCCTGAGGAACCTCCCCAGTATTGCAAAAGTCCTGCTGGCTCGAAAGCGCGACCTCCACGTACTAGAAGGGTCTTACGGTAGCGCTCTTCAAGCTGCCGCAGCGCACGGCTGCCGGGAAATCATCGCTTTCCTTTTTCCCGAGGGAGCGAACATCCACGCGCAACTGGAAGGCGGGGCATACGGTTGTGGAAATTCTCTCCAAGCAGCCGCAAGGAATGGTCATACAGAGACTGTACGTCTTCTTCTCGACTACGGCGCCGACGTTAACGCACTCAGCGGAGGGCCTTCCACTTACGAGAACGCTCTTCAAGCCGCTTCTCGGGGAGGGAGTGTTTCGACAGTAGAACTTTTACTCGACCAAAAGGCACTTGTAAACCTAGAAAGAGGCCGTTACGGCACAGCACTGAGAGCGGCTGCTTGCTGGCGTCATCGAGACGTTGTTGATTTATTGTTGCGAAGAGGGGCCGATCCTAACCTGCAAGGGGGAATCAGCGGCAACGCCCTTACCTCACTCATAGCCGGTCCTTCTTTGGCTCAACAAGCACAAGTGGCAACCCAGAATGGGTCTCCAGCAAATCCACTTCTTTGGAACTCGAACCAAGATCACTTGATAGCGAGAGTATCACCAAACAGCGGCCTTGAAATCATGCAGATGCTTCTGCAACACAAGGTGGACACGAACGCGCTGAGTTCAGAATGTGGACCCCCAATGACTGCTTTACAAATTGCCAGCGCTAGGAACTATCAAAGTGTTGTGCAGACACTCGCAAGCGTCGCAACCACAAACGCTGGAACTTTCAAAGTTCGAGTCACGGCGACGGTGGAGGCAACCACCAATGCGCCTCACGTTGCCTCAAGTTCTGGACCGCAAGTGTATGCAAAACAAGGGACCTTGGCTTCACAATCAACAAGACAGCCAGCGACAATAGTTGCGCCTCTCCCGATGCAACAACCGACTCTCCCAATGAAAAAAGCAGCTCAAACGACAAACCCAACTGTGCCCATCCGGCCAAACTTGACGGGACCACAGCAAACTTGGGCATCGGTGGCATCAGGGCCTCCAGGGCCTTTCCCATTCAACGGGATAGCCCGACCAAGCAATCCGGGGTCCGAACGAAACCAAGCTCAGCAGATGCCTGGAATACATCGTGTGGCACAATCCACCCGACCTAGTCTTGCTCACATGCAACAACCACAAGCGCTTCAAGCACAGGCGGCGAGAAGAGTTAACCAAAGTTTCCAGACAAACGTCGTCCGGCAGAATATCCCACCACAACATCAGGCCCCCCGTGCTATTCAACGCGACGTCGCTGGTTCACGACAGTCACAACCAAACCAAGCACCGCAACCTACATGGGCATCAGCAACAAGCGGGGGGAATCAGTTCCCCCAGTCAAGCTTCCCAAGGCTCCAGGTCTCACAAGGACAGCCATCACAACCAGCGCGCCCAGCGGGACGGATACCCCCGGTGGTGCAAGGGCCGTCCGCAACTCATAATAGCCAAGCATCTCAGATGCCGCGACCTCATATGGCTTTTCAGCCAGTACAAGACGGTCTCCAGTGGCATCGAACACAAGGTATGCCCCAGGTTCAAAAGCCGCCGCACCAACCGCTGCCGCTTCAGCCGCCTCATCAAGCGCAATCGCGACGAGTCCACCAACAGCAACATATCCCACCGCAGAATATGTTGGCACCATAGCGGACGTGATTCTGCCATTCATAAGATGCACACCAGCTTGTCGCTAATGTTCAACAAGACACCGCATACGAGACCCTAAGTAAATTCTGGACTGGGCGATAAACGGCGTTTATAACGCTTTGGCAGCATGACTCTCTTTCGTTTCAAGAGTAGCAGGCCTCGTAAACGACGGAAATAACCTCCTTGCAGATTCCTTTGAATAGCCGGCAGCAGAGGCAACTAGTTGCGATGCTTATGGGCGGAGCGTCAGAGGTACCTCGCTCATAGTTGAAGTGCCAAGTTGCCCATGTATATGTTTCACGTTGGGGACGTAGCAGTTAATTATTTAAGACTTTCCCATCCTTGGTGGAACGCACCCCGGCATCTAAACGAAACGATGAATAAGATTTCATGTGTTTTTGAAGCCTTTTCAAATGTACCAAGGTTCGGGTAACAAGAACAAACACCCAATCTTGAGGCAACAATATTGTCGAAGAATATCCTTAAACAGTTCTGCTTGATTACAAAGTAAATTATAAGATCGATAGGCTCCATCAAAAACTGTCTAACCTGAAGGGTAGGCTAATACGAAGTTTCTTGATAGCCTTGACTTGAGATGCAAACCTCAAAGCAAATAGAGAATTTCCAGAAGGTTCTATCGGTTTTTGTCAAGTATCAAGTTTACTGCCACATCACAACGACCATAAAATGATGTTTCGCGCCAGCCATTCACGTTCTCGAAACTGCAATTGTAAAAAGCGACTTGAAATCGTCCTCAACGGCTACTAATCGTTTAGAAATCCGTTGAAAGCTTTCATCAATCCAACGCATGCGATTAAACTCGAAAGAAACCACAAGTACTACTTTGTCGGTCAAAACCACAGGAAAAGGGCTAACACGTATCCCCCATGTTTGTGCGAGCGGTTTAACCGTCGTGGTCTGTCATCAGTCATACGGTTTCCGAGGATATCTCGCGCTCAGGACCTGGTTTCCTTCGTGTCCTTCTCGACGCCGATCTCTACCTCCACCGCTTCCGGCTTCACAAACTCATCTGCACTTGAGTTGCTGGGCTTATTGATGTCAAACTTCCTGGTCTGCTCCTCCCTGCGCCAGAGGTACTGCCCAATCATGAACAATGTCCAGTAACAGGCGATAAACACAATGTTGACTGTGTAACCCTTCGTCCACTGCGGTGCCTCCAGAATGGGGAACACTGTGATGGGATAAAAGCTGAAGAAGGCCCAACCAATAGTCATCATAGCGCCGGTCGTAAAACTGCGCGCCTCATTGTCGTCCTTCATGACCATGTTGATCCAGGGGAAAAGAATGGGCGTTACGCAAGAGGTCAGACCGAGTAGGTAGTAGCAAGTGACTGTTCGTTTTCATTAGCACAAGTCTTGGATTTCTAAGCTTGTTATTTGGGGACTCACAGTGCAGGCCGAGTGGGATGTACCAAATCCTTAGGCATACGTTGGAGAAAAGAAGGACTGCAGTGACGCAGGAAAAGACGATCCACATCGGGTAGATCATGACAAGACTGGTGATCAAGACACCGGTCACAATAGCAAGCCCCTGAACGCCGGTGGGAATGAGGTTGATCTCCTCAATGCTGTAAGTGCCGTTCATGTCCGCCTCCTTTTTGAGCCACGCCTGCATCTGGCCTCCAACGTATGAGGTGCACTGGAAAAAGACATATGTGAAGACGGCGATGTAGAAGTGCCAGTGTGTGAAGACACGCTTCAGCATGCGCTTCCCAATCCTTGAGCTTTGCTTGGTGCCCTGGCTCTGCATTCGTGCGACTGCGAGCTGGCGCTCCTCCTCAGTCAGCCACCACACTCGGGGCTGCGTGGTTGGGAGGCCGGGGTACAAGAAGAAACCCGCGATCGCAATGGTGATGCTGATACAGCCATCAATGATGAAGAGCCATCTCCAGCCAGCCATACCATGCACTCCATTTAGACCCTTGTGGGCAGCAGCCTGAAGATATCCGCTGAACATGGCGCCGGCGTTGCTCGAGACGTACCAGACGCCGGCACGCTTGAAGACTTCATCGGAGCGGTACCAGGATGTAAGCAGGTAGATGGACCCGGTAGCCGCTGGGGTCTCGAGGAAACCGAGAAGAAAGCGGGTACCGTAGATATGCGAGACACTGCTAAGCCTGCTTTGGGTGAATGTTAAAATGGACCACAGGGTTTCCATCGTTGGAACGTAGTATCGAGCGAACTGGGGACGCGAAATGATCATCATGCTGGGAATTTCGAAGATCATGTAACCGATGTTGTAGAAGGTGCCGAACAAAGAATATCTCGATACGGTCAGCTTGAACAGGAACAGGAACTGTAGAACCCGCAAAACTCACTCGTTTCCCTTGATCTGCAGCTCCTCCCTCATACCTGACCAGTACGCACTGTTCAAAGCATTCTGGTCGAGCCACTTGATGTAGAAACACAGGCAGCAAAGCGTGAGCAAGACGCAGTCAAGTTTTCGGACCAGCTTCTTCTCCTCCTTGGAGTAGTGACTGGGGTACCACTGGATCACGTGGATGTTAGAAGAGACGCATAGGCCTCGGAAGAGAGGCGAAAAATCGTGAGATGTGTGCTTACATCGAAAATGTACATCCACGCCACCCAAAAAGAGCGGTTCGGCTTGTGCGTTGCGGAGCTGACGACCACTTCCGTGCCGTTGACTTTGACGATGTTTTTACCGTCGATATCCTGGACTTGTTCGATCTTATCCTCGTATCCAGTGGCCTTGAGGCGGCTTGCCAGCCCGAGAGAGACCATAGTGCTGGGAATCGACGACCGTGCTGCAACGAGACCAAAGAAGTTGTCTTGGAGATGGAGGGATGAGGGCTGCAGTGTAGATGCAGATGCAGGTGCACAATCTCATGGACATGAGCACTTGCGCGTGCTTAAGTATCAAGCCAACATGATCAGGTTACCAGTCGTACTCCCAGGTTTGACAGAAGAGAAACCAAAGGGTTGGTATCTTCTTCGATCCAAATTTCCCCAGACCCCGCAGTGGCTTCCTCCACACTCCGAGCGGCTTCCTCCACAACAGAGAAGTCTTAGGTATCCACTGCGGAAGAGGAATCGCGGGGGCTGTCGGACCCTTGGCGTCGGGCCATTCCCGGCGGGCCTCGGAGGATGTTCTTATCCGAGACTCGTGCCGTCGTCGACCACGAGGCAAAAGAGTAACGGAGTAGTCCGGCGTGGTCCAGAATGCAGGGTTATGGCGTCGCGTGACTCGGAGCAAGCCATGCTTTAAAAAATGTGGCTGCATCCAGACGCGTTCATTGACTTTTGTTTATCAGAACATGTCCTCTGAGGTTTGGCCCAGATAGTCCGCGGTCTCTTCTCTTCTACACTCGCCGCTATTGCTGGACAACGTGCAACCTCTCAAAAGACTTGATTTCCGTTCCGTTGGTCGAAAGGCTTCTGCCCAGTTTTATTCCTCGGTGCACCCACTTACATTGGTCGTTCACTAGCAGAAGTACGAGCGGCGCACAACGGATCGATTGCAGCTCACCAGAGCATGATAAGAACTCAAAGGTAACATGTCAGCCGTAGGACTGGCCAGATACTCTCTAGTTATCCAGAGCAAATTCGAAATCCGGACTTATGCTAGCTAATGCGCGCTGGGTAGGATAAGTTCACGAAATTTGAGTGTCTAGGTTTTATCTATTACATTTCATCCATGGACGTTATTGCTTTATTCAGCGGCTACTAAGTCTTAGGTTGGGAGCAACTACGAGCGTAACTTGAATGATTTGATGGATGGAAGGATGGACAAATGGCACGGAGCAACAAGTGGGTGGGCAGGTATGTGGGTGTTGGACTTGAGGGGTAAGAAACGCTAGAACACTGAACTCGTATGTTTAGCCAATATCCTGGCACTTGAGGGTGTGGATCCCGGTAAAAGCAAACAGTGAGCGTATTCTCAATTGCCTCTTTTACTCAAGTCTCCTGCAGGTGTGTCTGGCTCATCCCACTTGTCTTGCTCCCCCGGCAGTGGTGATCAGTCCGCACTTGAGCGACATGGTGGCTCTCACAGTTCCCCTCTCTGAAATGGAGATTTGGTACCCTACGTAACCTTCCTAGCATTAAGCACTTACGCACTGCCGAGACAAGTGACAGAACCCAGTTGTAGACGCAATTGAAAGACGTTGCCAAGGGGCTAAGGCTCTCCTATGCAACGTCGGATGCACTCCCCGCTTATGCGATGTGACACGACTGGGCCGTCCTGCCATGGTGCAACTCGGGTTCGAAAATCCTTCAAATCCATCCGACAGCCATCGCGTCGATCTTTTGCCTCCAGAGGCGGGAGTTCAAGCCGATGAGCAATCATTACCACGTTTCTCGATGGCTTATAATCAACAGCCTCGACAAACAAGTCGCTTGGCCTCCGATATCTGTTCTTTTCCTATGCCTTCGCCTTAGTTAAATCCTGCCTATCATCTTCACCATGGGGTTGGCCAAGTTGGCGAAAGCTTCCTGGGTGCCCTAGCAATGGCGAAAGTCTCTTCGGGACTTTATAAAGAGCTCCCGAGCAACCTTACAGAAGTGGACGTTATCATTGCCGGAGGTCGGTACCTATAATTTCTGTCGCTCTGTTCTGGTCTCACATTCATCACAGGTGGAACCGCTGGGAGCATCATCGCCTCAAGACTCGCCGAATCGGACCCAGGTCTTTCAATCTTGGTCATCGAGCAGGGTCAGGACAGCTTCAATGTGACGAATGTTATCTACCCGGCGCTTTTTGAGAGAAATACTCTGCCTGGTTCTGAAACTGCCCTTTTCTGGAAAGCCAAAAAGTCACCGCAACTTGCGGACCGCGAGCCGGTTGTTGAGACGGGTGGAACCTTGGGTGGCGGGTCTGCGATCAATTGGATGGTGTACACGCGAGGGCAATGGGATGATTTCGACTCCTGGAATACCTCGGGTTGGAGCGCGGAAGATTTACTGTCATCCATTCAAAAGGTGCAGTGGTTATTGGAAACCGTCTCCATCAAGGTTTACCAGCTGACGTGTACGTCAGCTAGAAACATACCACGGGGCCACCGATAACGAAACCACCCACGGTTATGATGGGCCAATCCACGTGTCTAAGGGAACACATCAGGCAAATCGTGCCGAGAGGGGCTGGATCGACGGCGCTGTTGACGCGGGTTTTGCCGAGATAGAAGACCTGCAAAGTCTGCACTCCAACAACGGCTCTGGACCGTGGTATCGGTACGTCTCACCCGAGGATGGTCGACGCCAAGATGTCGCCCACCGGTACTTGCACCCGCTGTTGCAGAGCGGCGAGTATCCGAACCTGAATGTGGTGGTTGAGACACAGGTCCTTCGCATCTTGTTCGAAGGAGAGGAGAAGCGCGCTGTTGGAGTGGAGTTCCGGCCAAATCCAAATTTCTCCCAGAGTAACCGAGACAATAGTACGAAAAGAGTGACGGCTAAGAAGCTCGTTGTTGCTTCCGCTGGCTCCTTCGGAACCCCCTTGCTCCTCGAGCGTTCTGGAGTTGGTGACCCCGCCGTGCTTGAGAAGGCGGGTGTACCAGTCGTTGAGAGTCTTCCCGGAGTGGGCAACGACTTACAAGGCAAGTCCAACCCTCATGCTTTCGACTGTCAACGTTTACTGACAGACAACTCGATAGACCACCACTTCGTAGGCTACGTGTATCGCACTAGTCTTGAACAGAACGAGACAATCAATGGGATAGCACACAATGACCGCGGCCGCGATGTTGAAGCCATGATAACATCAAACGACAAGCAGCTGGGCTGGAACGGACACGACGCATCCAGCAAGCTCAGGCCATCTCCCGTGGATATTGCAGCTCTCGGTCCAGAGTTTCAAGCAGCCTGGGATAGGGACTTCGAACAGTCGCCTAACCGCCCACTCATGATCATGGGGCTCTTCAACGCTTACTTCGGTGACTCCAGTGCCCTTCCTGATGACGCCGAGTATGTCACCACCGCACCATGGGTCACGTATCCGTACGCGAGGGGGCACATCCACATCACTGGCCCCAATATTAACGACGCATACGATTTCGATCCCGGCTGGTTACTTGACGAGAACGATATTGATCTCAAGAGTCACATCTGGGGCTACAAGACGCAACGATCGATAGCTCGACGGATGAAGATTTTTAGAGGAGAACTCGCCTCGGGCCACCCCCGCTTCTCAAACACATCGAAGGCTGCCGTCGTTGGAGTGACGGATGGCCCAGTTACAGGTGAAATTGGTTACTCTGACGAAGATGACGCCGCTATCGTGCAGTATGTGCGCGAAAACATTGGGACTTCGAGGCACCCGCTGGGAACGTGCAAGATGGCGCCACGAGTGGAGACGGGAGTTGGTAGGCCCATGCTTGAGCTCCCACTCCTAGAATCATGTGCTGACGCTAAACACCCCAGTCGATTCAAACTTGAATGTATACGGGGTATCAGGTCTCAAGGTTGCGGATCTGAGTGTGCCCCCAAAGCAAGTCGCGGCCAATACGTACAATGCAGCGCTGATTCTGGGTGAGAAGGCGGCGGACATCATCATTAGCGAGCTAGCGTTACTGGAGTCTTAGAATCGTTGTCGTTGTTAAGACTCATAGTTCAGAATATAGGCATTAAATTGAGAGGTAGCTGCCATATACGAACGTATCTATTGGAAAACCCGGAATCCTGTCGTGACTGGGCTGGCGCGTCATGGCCGCTGCGTGAATGGAGGGTACTGATAAGCTGATAAAGGAAAGTCTGCTCTGTTCATTGGACCATGTTAGCCGTGCAAGGTATTATAATACGCAGATTCAAGAGCTGGTTTATAACAAACATGCATATACACAGCAGTCAACTGCGACCGTGCCCATTTAGCACATCGCCTTCATATTTATTTCAGCGAGCCAGCTACAATCTTCGTCGCAGCAACTGGTCGCGACTTGTACGGACGGCTTAGCGTTGGTTAATATGTAGAACTCAAGATGGTTGGCGTGATGGTTGGAAATCGTGGACAGTCCACAGACATAACGGGGATCGTCTTGGCAAAGGACCGTGGTAACGGTTAATTGCAGCGGGAAAAGTCGATCAAAAATCCTCGTCGGCAACGGTGGGAAAGGTCGGGATTTCGGAGAACTGCCCGGGCCCGGGGCCACTGCCGGTCAAGCTCCGGGCCATTCTGCCATTGGATCACTCGTTAGAAGCCGCGATGACGTCATGTAGGCTCTTGTCGTGCGCTATCTTATTGTAAACGAGATAAGGAATATAAGCGGAAGCTTCTGTCGCTGCCAAGTTATTTCCAACAAACGCGTCCCCTTTCCACCCTCGCGTCACATCTTCACAGATTCATATGGCAAATTTGCACTAAATGGCCTCGGTCATTACCCCCAAGCACCGGCGCTCCTTGCGAACGTACTCGCGCCGAGACAGCTCTTCGGTCAGGTCGCTTAGGAGTACTCCAACGCTCAAGACGACACCAACCACACGCCGAGAACCAAGAGCACACCGGCCATCAAGAGCGCATCAGTACACAGGAGTACGCCGAAATCCTCGGACGACATCACAAAACCATCGACAAAGAGCCCCAGAACCAGAAACAAGGCAGCAGCAGCAGCAGCAACACCTAAGTCTCAGACACATAGCACAGCAGCAAACCGACGCAGCCAACACGCAGCAAACAGTTCGTCACAAAAGACTGCACTGAGGAAGTCGGGTTTGAAATCACAGATAGAAGACGGTCCTATCTATAACTCCTTGCCTCTCTCCAAGTCAATAGGTTTGCAAATCTCCAACCTGGAACTTACTATGCACACTAAACTAACTCATAGTTATTAACTAGACTTTACTGAGACGAACAATATTGTTAGTTAGCAATTTAACCCTCCTACTAAGTCTATATAGCTTGTCACGATCCATACAAGGGATCTATATGAGCCCACCCAGCTTGTCTCTAAATCCCTCATCCAGCATAAGTCGCCAGAAAAGGTCTATCACTACTAGGCCTTATTTAGCTAGCCTAGATAAACCACTATTAGATCCAACTTCTACTACATCTTGAACATCCTCACCCTTAATGCAGACTTAATGCCAAAGATATAACGGGTTGGGTATCAGCTGTCTAACGCCAAAACAACTTAGGAGCCCGTTGCTAAGGTCTGGAGGATGAACCTGGTACTGTTTGTCGATTACATCACTTGTTATGACCCTAAGCGTGAGATTCAGGCAAGCTGGAAGGGCAATTGACTGCGGCGATAGCAGTATCTTGGGTTTAATGATACTGGGAAGCCTCTTCTTCCGATGTCTTTACAGCCTCAGCAATGGAAATTGCCTGAACGGACTGTTTGTTATCTCTCAATACCGCCGCGCCAGCTGGTTCTTGGGTATCAATGCACCCAGAGATACGCCCTTGGGCTCTCAGCGGGTCAAGGAATGCGGGCGCCGGTGTGTATAAGGACACAATGGGGAACAAACAGAGGTTCGCGCTGTCCATCGGATGGGATGCCTCCTTGGCGATATCCAATGTCACTGCGTCTAGATCACGCGATGCGGTTCGAGATGTTCCCGAGGCTCTCCATGCCGTGGACAAGCCGGACTAAGGATCGGGTGGAGATGCTTCAGTGGTTCCAGCTTATCACGGGTGCGACGCAGCCCGGGGGTTGGGTCAGTACATGCTCATGTGGTCATGTGGGTGAGCTTGATGAAGATGGCCAAGGCTATCGCTGCGTCATACAGGCTGGGCGGGCAGAGAACATTGTTGCCGAAGGCGATGATGATGAGGAGTAAGTCGGATCTTTGGGCTTCGTGGCCACCATTCTAGCTTGACCGGCTTGACGTGTTGGTTATGCATTAGAAAGCTGCTCTCTAATGAGAGGATGTTGCAACCATCGCACTAAGAGGCTCTTTAAGTAATGAACTCAATGCTGCTATGCTTATCGTCACATACCTAGTTCTCTCTTGAATCCGTATCAGTATCTTTGAAGTTGTCTTCTGCCCTGACGTCGCCTCTTCTTCTCGAAGACTCGATCGCGTCGACAATATCAACCGTTAGTTGCTCTGCGTTTGTCCCCCCGCTTTTTTGCCCACTAGTCGTCTCATCCCTTTGACCTGACTGGTGATGGACTCGGCCACAGTCTGAGACTCGCGGTCCTGGTGTTGCTTCCTACATTGTGATTGTGATATCATACAAAAGAAGGCAAGACCATGCCGTCAATGCCCTCCAAAGTATTCCAAGAGTTAACCATAACTACTTAAAGGATGGATGACATCGGTCGGTCAAATACGTCCACCAGTG
Source organism: Colletotrichum coccodes (assembly GCA_020466075.1). Lineage (NCBI taxonomy): Eukaryota > Fungi > Ascomycota > Sordariomycetes > Glomerellales > Glomerellaceae > Colletotrichum > Colletotrichum coccodes. Next base: position 29,789 of record JAIMZG010001759.1, read on the forward strand.
CAACTGACCAGAATACACATTGTTGATGGAAACCAGTTACTTCCCACCCCCTGGATATGACCGAAATTATGACGTTGCTGTTTCTTTTGGGAGACTTGATGCTTCTCCAAGAATTCCATCTTCTTCTCATTCTAACTGTGCTGTGATCCAAGATCTTGTCGCCAATGTTCGATGGCAAGGCACACGTTGTGTCAAATGATCAATTTTCAGGCCCGTCGAGAGCCGGTGGACACCACCGTGTTCTAGACGACTTCGGCAGCGTGATCGCAACGTTGAGGATTGACCTAGATTTCAAGCTTGCTCAACTGTGGGTAACGGGCCGTATCAATGAGGTTCTTAGTCTTCATCTCAAGGGGAAGAAAGCGCAGAAGCAAAAGCGGCAGGCCCCAGATGAACTTGAGGACTCATCAAAATACGCGGTATATTGACGGAATGATGCCTTTGTTCATGCTCGTGAAAATGTGCAGTTGCTGCTGCATAGCGAGAAGAGTTGGAGGCAGCCCCGTGGCCAATTCCACGCCCCGTGGGCTCATGGCTTCCAGTACTCATTGAGGGTTCCAGCAGAGATTCTGGCAGATAGGGAGCTTGAATTGAGGCCCTCGTCCGGAGGCGTTTGGATGATCGAGTTCGCTCGTGCTGGGAGATCTCAAAGTTTGTAAGTAAGTTCGCTTCTGATGCGGGATGGATGGAAAATACGTTGCTGGAGCTGAGGAAAGGCCTGGAGTCGGGACGTCGGGAAGCCCACGCGGCCAGCGCGTGATGTTAAACGTGCAGCTATTTGATGGAGTTATAGATATGAGGCTGTTATAGGAAGCTGTTGAGAATGGTTAACATGAAGGTGTATCTGCTTGTGGATGATGATGCATTTATTATTCAGGTGTTGTCAAGGTAACAATCTTAATTTTGGTGCAACCTTAATTGCCCGCTTAGTCATGGCATAGACTTGAGCCCTTTGGACTTTGGTTTTGGGTTTTAGACGGACGTACGGGCGAGGGCTCATCCAATTTCAGACCGCTAATGACAGTGCGTATATACTTTTTCGCTCTAACTTGCCAATCTTGGGATTGGTAGCCTTGGTAGTAACGTCCGAATGCTCACGGCAAGCCTTATTGTTGTGGGTAAGCTTGAGTCACTTATCTTCTACGCTACGAGAACTGTTGATAGCTTGGTATTGCTCTGCACGTCGTTGTAGGTCCGCGTATTTTTCGAGGTGAACCCCGCTCAGATCACGATGCCCCTCACCGGCCCGGCCCTCTGAATGAACCGAGCGCTTAAGGGCCGGGCGGGGCTGGCCCGTGCCCGTTCTGCTACAATACCCCGCCCGGTCGTCCCCACCCCGGTCGCACGGCCCCGATCCGGCGCTTATGAGTTTCTTGGAGACTGGAATTAGAGACTTCAGGGTATTTACGCGCCCGAGTATGCGTGATTTGTCTCTCACCAGTGCGCCTGCTGGCATGGGAGGCAACAATGAACTGGTGCTGCCTTAGACATCCACACAGTCCCACTAACGATCGACCCTTCCATTCAATAGGCAAGCTGGGATCGAAGCGAACAGGGGACCCCCGGGTATATAATCACTTCCTCCTCCACTCCCCGCACCCTCATCAAGCAAAGAAGCAACTCCAACACTGATCCATCACATTATATCAATCAACATGCCGCTTCGCGAGACCGACCCGGATTTTGAGAGCGACATCTTTCAAAAGCTCAAGGCAGCGTTAAACGCCAAGTTTGAGGTTGCCGAATATGAACCCCCGCTGCCGCTCCTCCTCGTCGATGAATATGCGCCGAAGCAACTGCTGTGCCATGAACCTACCGAGGAGACCATCGCCATCAGCACCCACTTGTCGGCGCGCATCTATGCCTATTACGAACAGCTTGCCGCCGCCTACAACGGGATCGAAGATCCACCAGCCAGTATTGCCATCGAGCTAGAAATCCAGCCGCAGGAATTTGACCCAGAGGAGCCGCGTTGCCACCATCGCAGGTATCACTCGCGCCGCCTGCAGCTGCACGACCCCGAGACACTGCCAGATCTGCCCTTTGTGAACAGCCTGGCCATCAGGTCAAGGGCGTACGGCGGCGCTGAGCTCGCGACAGACATACGCCCTCTGTCTCCCCTTGTGCCTCTGCAGTGCCTCGTCCACCTGCCGGCTGTCCAACGATGGAATGCTCCCTGGTTGTGGGAGCGGCCTATGCCTGCTGTCATGCTGAGTAGGGTGATGCGTGAGCACTATAACTGGCCGTGGGAGGGCCCTCTGCGAGATGCCCGCCATGAGTTCGGCGCTGCTATCATGGACCAGAAGAAGCACCTCTGCGGGAAAATGATCCCCGCCAGTCTGACCAGGGTCGTACTGCACTTCTGGACTATCTTCCGGCTCCCCAAGGATGATCAGTCTATAGCCCGGCCGAACCTAATCCATCCTGCAGATAAAGACCTGGTATCTGTCGGCCTGTGCAGGCTTGGTGCGCAGCTGAGCCTGTTCGACGTGCGTGCTGTAGTCACTTCAGACCTGTTTCCCAGTCCTAAGGCACCAATCAACCAGCAGTGGTCACAAATGCAGCGATTTCGGCTTGAGTTCCATTCCCTCCGGGCAGACGGACGGTGGTACTTTGTCGGCCCTGGTGGTGAGGATCCGCACGACTCTGACCAAGGAGGGTACCAGATCTCATCTACAAAACACTACCCCCACGATACCGACACTAAAGAGGACGAGGCCCTACACAAGGAGTACGACAATAATGCAGCTGATGAGTATGAACTTGACTTAAATATGTTCCGCACTGAGCCCTGCAGGGAGCGGATCGAGCCCTTGCTTGCAGCGTTTGCAAAGTCTCTGACTGATGATAATATGCCGAACCTCGAGAATGCTGAGGTTTTCACACACTTGTGGTGGCAACCCTCAGAAAAGAGGGTAGAGGAGAAATACAGTTTGCCAATGAAAGAGGGCCATAGATGGGGTGTTAAATTCATTGCTAGGCGTGGTGGTGAGGAAAAGCAGAAGAATGGCAATACTGCTGCTGCGGTACCGACACCACCGCTGGTGCAGTGGCAGGTTGGCGACTGGAGACCCAGCGAGGAGGTCATGAGTCTGTTTAAAAGCCTAGGACAGCAGGAGTGGCTCGATTTCGAGTGGACTAAGTATAGACCCATGGGGGGACACGACTTGCTTGGAAATCCTGACTCTGTACCCATATAGTCAGGTGGGCAACCAGCAATCTGTTTACAGATCCGAGAACAAGTGGTCAGATGTCTTTCAGAAATGGGTGCCTGAGTATGCGATTACAGCAGCGCGGAGGGCAGGAACGTGTGCTCATTATCACCAAGGATGCGTTCTGAAGAATTCCGTGCCCGAACTCCCTAACACGTGCCGCGCCGTCATCTCGTGAGTAAACTTTCCTCAGCCATGTCTGATAACATGGACCTGGACTATTAGAGCCCATTGTGCTGACTGGCTATGGAAATATTTTAGACCCTTTGATTACTCGGCCAAGAACCGTCGTGACCATGAGCTGGCAGTCTGCAGTGTTGCCAGCCCCGGTCTTGTCTCTGCTCGCAACAACACCCTTGTTGTTGACGCCGACGGGCGCGAAATCGTCCCTGCGTCACTTCTTAATAGTTTACTTTTTAGGTATAAAGTAAAGCTATAACTTATAAGTACTAATAGTAAAATAAAGTACTATATTTACTAATTATTTACTTTATTAGATGGATAGTAGGACTAATAATAATATTAGCTGCTGCTAGGTATAGTATTTACTAACTTAACTTATAAGAGGGTTTTCTATGCTGTCTTGTAGTCGTAGAAGCTTGAAATTGTTCTTATCCACCTAGAATCAATTTGGACTTACCACTAGGCTACAGAACGAATTTTGTATGAAATTAGCTTTATTATAGTGGTTAGGCTCCTGCTTAATAAAGTTATAAAACATAGAATATGAGATGTAAGTAGACTGTAAAGATAATAAAGTTTTAGAGGTAGCTAGTAGTACTACTACTACTGTATGCTATTAAGAAGTACTACTATACTGGGGCTGCAATCTTAATAAGTATAGGTATCTTTGTTGAACCTCTCGAGTCTATATAGGTAGTGTTTGTATGAAAGGGCATTCTTATTGACAAGAAAAAGTAGGTCTTCTCTATAAAGTCATTGTCTTTACTAAAGCCTTTGGTTTTGGTTGTATTAGTGTCTAGGTCATTATATTGCTTGTTAGTCATCCAAAAAGTTATTATTAGTATTAAAGATGTTGTCAGGTGAGAAAGAGGCATTGAATTTATCAGCATCTGTCTTAGCTAACAGGACTAATAACTAGACTCTCAGTGCAGTTCTGGGCTGTAGGGGAAAGCTGGTGAAGAACACTTGCAGTCGTTTTGTAACCTAATACAGTTGTACTCCGCGGTGCCTGGGATAGGTAGTCCAGTCTATTGCAGCCACAGCATTGGGTAAGATTTAGTGAAGAGCATGGGTTGCCTGGCTGCTGGCGCAAGCGCCCAGGCTGAAAACATGTTGATGCCTAAGTCACTAGCACGTAGACTATAGATACACCTAGGGGTTCAAGTAAGCTACGAAACGGTAGCGACTGAAATAGAGGTGCCTCTACCGTCCTAGATGGTTCTGGCAGTATTATGTTCTACTCCGACTGTTTCGAGGAGCGGTGCCTACCGCTTTAGGTTGGCAAAGCCATCACAGAAAAAGTTGACTCTGCTCCATCTAGATGATTCCAGTGAGGGGAGGCTCTTCTAGAAGAGCCGGATCCCCTGTTGACTAAGGCTCCGTCGAAACGGTTTCTGATGGCAGAGGGCATTTGCCCCTCGTTTCTAAGGGCGACCTTCTCTCTTGTGCGCTTTCGCTTTAACACCACACCTAAAAATAAGTTAGGATAATATAGTTAATAAGCAAGCTAGATAGACAAGCAAGCTAAATACTGGAAAAGGGCGGGGTTCAAC
>JAIMZG010001761.1:0-13523 GCA_020466075.1 Colletotrichum coccodes
GGGGTCGAACCCGCAACCTTGAGATTAAGAGTCTCACGCTCTACCGATTGAGCTAGCAAGGCAGCTGTGGCCGTATTGACTGGTGACTCGTGGCCAGATTTTTCCGCTTGAGAATTGTTGGCTCCACCTCGGCTACCATCCCAACCTCTGTCAGATGGCCACGCTCTCCACCAAGAACCGGACGAGAATTCCGCAGCAAATTTATCAATCAAATGGGTATCCGCTACACTCCGATGCGTCCATCCGTGCTCCCATCTATATCTCATGCGTCGTCTGTTCCACCCAGGGCCCCTCCTCACACGATCCAAGCCGACTCGGTGTAGTCCTTTGCGCCGTTCTGCACGTTGTTCTTCGTGTACTTCATCCAGCACCAATTATTATCCTCGCCCTGCTCGCCTTTGAAGATGTACACGACGCCCTTGCACGGTCCCTTTCGCGACTGCTGCTGCAGGTTGAACGCCGCGCAGTACCGCAGGCACTCCTCGAAATTCTTGGCGGGCACCTGGGCAATGTCGTTAAACAGGTAGTCCGTACCGCAGTCCTTGCTGAAGGTGAGGTTCGTCCCGGGCACTTCGTACGTCAGCTCAGAGTTGCTGCCGGGGCACTTGTTGAGCGAGATGGGCGTGTCGGTCTCGGCCGGTTTGCTGAGGTCGAACGCGACTGCTGCCGACGAAGTCGGGGACGCGCTCGTTGCGGATGCAGCAGGCGATCCGCTCGTTGTGGATGCAGCAGGCGATTGGAGACTGGGCTTCATGTCAGTATACTCGCTATCCTGATTGTGGGACGTCGCGCCGGGAACTCACCTTGCGATCTCGTTGTTTTTGCTTGCAATCAGTGCCCCCATCCCCCCTGCCACGCCGATGAGCGCGCAGAACAGCAGGCTGGACAGGAGCAGAAGCCAAAACGTTGGTTTGCGCAAGCCACATATCGTACCGCCCTCCGTGTCCTTCTTCTCTAGCGTTGGCGGATGATAATTGTTGGTGTACGTCATTTCTGTGTTGTTCGTCTGAGGCGTATGGGCATGACGGTGCTCGTCGTAGTACGGCTGCGCCTGTGCGGGCTGATACGGCTGCGGCGCCGTGCTGTAATTGACGCCCATGTTCACCTCCAGACCATCGGGGATGGCGTTGGCCTCGGGGCCGGGCGCGCCGTTCGGGTCTTTGAGCATCTTCTCGGCTTCGGGGGATGAGGAATGACTGCTGCGGCCGCTGTTCCCGTTGGAATAAAAGTGGTCGTGCGGATGCAGAGAAACCATTGCGCATGAAAATGAACAAAAGCCAGGCCGAGATGAAGGAGGGAGGGGAGAAGTAGGCTTAAATGAGGCTGCCCGACACCCCCATAGGACGTTTCGACGAAAAGCAGCCGAGATAGATTGATCCAGGGCAGGACGAACGATGGGAAATCAGCGACAACTTGGCGACGTAGTGACGTGCAGGATAAACGAAACTTGACCGGCGCGCGCATCAGGGACGGGGGCGTCAGCAGCACTTGTACTGGACGGCTCGGCGGTCTAAGCCAAACCTGGAGACCATCCGTTCCATCGCCGTCGCAGGCGTAGGGCTGGCGCGGGAAGGTGGTGACACTAAGAGAAGGTTATGCTGTAGCCTGCGACTCTATCGTCGCAGAGGGCAAGCATTGCCCCTGGCTGCGCTTGGTGATGGATTCGGATGCTGGTCAGCTCGAGGGTGCTCAGCCGCTGGGCTGGTCGTGTTGGTCGTCCAATGAAGAGACAGGCGCGGGAGCCATCGGCGGCAAAGACGCTTTAGAATTGGATCTTTTGGGCGCGAAGGATGCGACCCCTGGACGAGTCTAATGCACCGTTGGGTAATCGAGCCTCGCCAAAGTACCATTGTGCCAAGGCAACGCTCCCATTTTGGTAGAGCAGGATCGAGGAGTCGGCTCAAACGACGCCATCAAACGACTCTCAATTTCCCCAGCGGCCGCCAAAGAGTCCGTTGGCCTGGGCGACTAGTTGACACCCTCCTTGCACGTGTCATCTTTATTCCGTCCGACATGAGACCCATCAATACCATCCATCTTGGTGCCCGGGTTAAAGCCTTCGCCGGCCGCTGGGGCTTGTTCTTGATCGGACATCCCTTCTTAGATTTTTCTCTTCGCTGGCCCCATGTACGTATGCTGTCAGACACGAACCGCAATACGTAGCGCAGAACTCCGGCGCGGACCGGAGCCAATTCATTCATAAAGACCCTCTTCAAGACGGCCGTCCGCAATCTGGACCCATAAAAGTTCTCGGCTTCCACGGCCAAGATTAAGGGCTGACGCTTGCTGCGCATGTAGACCAGTCTGGACGTGAAGACGTGATGAATGGAATTAACTTTTCCGATAAAGCTTCAAATCTCCGTCGGAAAACCTATGCGTGCGATTAGTAAAGGTTCAAAGGCATTAATTACAAGCCTTCCCCTACCTGTTCCCCTTTTGTCGCCCCTCAATACAGAGCCCGGATAGAGGGTCGACGCATACCTTACTCCGTGGCACTTTGGATGCCACTCTTCGCCTGTCAAGATGCTCAATGGTTCACTTGTCCAAGTAGTGTCCAGTGAGGGTCGAGCAAAATGGCTGTCAGCAACGACCAGGTCGTTGACCAATCCTGTATGCCATAGGCATGCCACAGTCATGCCACCCGGCGAGGCGGTGCGCCAGCGGGAACGGGACGGCTCTCAGAGCAAGCTCCAGCTCGTGGCTCTCTTGGCGGGGTTCTTCCGCTCAAACAGCACTAAGTAGCTTCAAGGGCAGGGGCAGATTGGCCGCGGTGTCGTTACCTACCTTCGGTATTGTCGTGGCGTCAATGGGCGTGCGCTTGGTTGTTACGCAGCTCCCAGCCCCAGAAACGAGAGCGCGACGTGCTCTGGAGCTAGTCTTGGAGCGAGATAACTTTATTGGTCGTGACGTCAGCTTCGGTGTTCTACATCGCTGTGGCATGTGCTTCAGATCAGACGCCCGGTACGACCGAGCGCCACCATGGGATTGAGAGTTATGTCACTTGGGCTGTGGACCGCTCTCATTCCAACTTCATCTCTCCGGAAACAAGGCGCGATCGACTCCAAAGCTTCGTAGCGCCGCCCTCCGCCGTAAGACGTACGCAGCGCAAAGAGGATGTGTCGTTGGTTCGCGTACCTGGGCGATGAGCCTCAGCTTCTCGAAGACCTGGTCATCCGGCCGCGTCACGCCATAGTGAAGCAAGGTGAGCAGCGTGCTGTCCCCATGGAAGGCTCGTAGTAACGTCGCCAGTGGACGAGCACTTCCTCCCGGCCGGCCATGCAAAGGTTCGACCGTTTCTGGGAGAGCTCCAGGTCGCTCCGTTGTCGGCCAATGACGCGGGCTCGCCGAACCCATTGACCAACATGGATGGGTTCGGCGTCGGGTGGTTCACCTCTTCGGAATGTGATTTCAACCCGTACACGAATTTCAAGTGGCCAGAATCGCTTCGACCCATCGTTTACAAGAACATTCGACCTCCGTTGAACGATCTGGTGCTCAAGAGTATCGCTCGAGGGACCAGCAGCAACGCCATCCTCGCTCATATTCGCGCAGCGCCAGGCCTTACTCCCGTCGTTGAGACCAACTGCCACCCTTTCGTCTTCGGGCGTCATCTGTTCGCGCACAATGGCATTCTCGGATCGTTCCCACGCATTCGAACAGCAATCCTGCAGTATCTCCCGCTGAGATACCAGCAAGCCATTGCAGGAACCACAGACGCTGAACACATTGCCGCGGTGTACTTCTTCATCTTATGCGGCAGAGACGGCAACTGGGAATCGGTATACGACGCTGGAGAAATGGTGGCAGCAATGAGGGAGACGATTATCATGCTGGAGAAGATGCAGACCGAGTTTGGGCCTTCGGAACGGGAGATCAACACTTTGAATATTGTCGTAATGTCTGGCAGCTCGTTAGTCGCAGTTCGGTATGCCAGTCCAAAGGGCCTGGAGCCACCGAGTCTGTACTACTCGACCACGGCTGGGCCGACGCTCAATCGCAAGTACAAGGGTTATCCGAGTGACATGGGCGACTCCGGCGACGGCGAATCTGAAGATGACGGGCGGTTGGAAAAGAAGAAGCATGGCGAGCATGTCGTGGTGGCGAGCGAGCCAAGCACCTTTAATCCAAGCGAATGGGAGCTTATCGAGCCGTCTCAGATGGTTGTCGCGGATATCGGCGTCGGTGTTTATGTCGAGCATCTGTAATGCCCCAGTGTCGCAATTGGTAGCTAAGGAGACGGCACAGCAACATGTTTGTACAGTGGTGTTTATCCATAGTATCAAATGAAGGCCCTGACGCGCGTTCTCGGTTCTAGCCGTTCTTTGTGTGTGCCCTCTTTTCCCTGTCCGGATCCTGCTTCGAGGAAATTCACAATTATTTGAACACCACGGAATGGAGGGCGGCTCGTCCTCGGCCTGCCTTGTGCACCACAGCTGGCCCTTGACCGCAGCGATGAATGCGGCCCCATCGATGCGTGTACCCGAGCGGCGAAGCCATATATGACGGCGTCTTGGCTGGTTTCTCGTCCTATCAGGCGTCATCGAAATCTCGGCTAGGGCTTTGTTTGTCTTGGTTTGCGTTCAATGTGTGACTTGGGAAGCAGGGCTGTTGGAAGCAAACACTGGCATCGATCCCTGTCGTGGAATATTGTCAGACATGGAAGAGCCAAAGAAAAAAAGTAAACGACAACGAGGATGCAAGGGAGATATTGAGAGTAAGAAACGAGAGTAAAAAAGATGAAAGGGGAAGAAGTCGTCCAAGCCTGCGGCACAGCAAATTCTGAAGTTGGAGGATATCGCTGCTTCCCTGGGTTGTCGTGCCTTCCTTGCTTTCCTCTCCACGGCTTCCTGCCACATCAGTTATTCCCTTCACTGCTTGCAGCACCCTCCCCATTCCCATCCGTTTTCTTTTCTTCTTCTGTTGAACTGTTGAATCCTTTGGGGCCTCGAGAATAGTCGTCATAATTCTCATCCTCTGTGAGGCAGCACCATTGGGTCATGGGCATTGGACCTACTGGCAATTGACCGCCCGACTCGACGCACAATCATCTACATCGCCATCGCCCTCCCCTCGTCGCCCATCACTACCGAACGCGGCCACAGTCGGCGGCTTTAAAAATGATGCTCCTCGCCGTTCTTTTTATCGCGCTGGCCTCGCTGGTCACAGCTGCCGACAACAACTACGACCAATGCTATTTCGATGCCGGCTATGTCGGCCCCAAGTCACTCCTCCCGTGTCTGCCTTCGAACGACACCGACAACGGATTTAGCTGGTGTTGCATGGCCGGCCAGAACTGTGTCAACCAGGCTTGCTATGACGGCAAGACTGGCATGACCTATCAGTACGGTTGTAACGATCCGGCATATAAGGACAAGAATTGCCCCGTCAAAGGAGGTCTTGATAGAGGTAGGGATCTTCTCATCCTGTGTGGCCACAAGCTCGATGCTGATAGCCATTGGCAGCAAAATCCCCTTGGGTTGGTCTTGTCCAGTGTTCTAACGCCAACGAGGGCCAACTGAAGTTCTGGGCCTGCAACCACCCCGATACATGCGGCGAAAACTGCCCGACCGAGCCCGATCGACCCCAAGAGACTCAGTCCGTTTGGCCCTGGTCGATCCAACCTCTTCCGCCTCTCAACGACTGTAATGATTTGGGAAAGCGAGTTCTTGCCATGTATGCGCCAACCAGCTTGGGGTCAACCGGCGGAGTCCCCTCGACATATAAAACACCAAAGGATAAACCGAGCCCTACAAGACCACCACTACGCAGCAGTGACGTAACGACCACCTCAATTTCTTTCGCAATGTCTGCCTCGGAAATCGCAAGCGCCACTGCTACCGCCGTACCTTCCGCGACATCTGCCGCCGCCGGGGCGAGCTCTCCCGCGCTGAGTAACGGCGCCATCGCCGGTATCGCCGTCTCCTCGACCGCCGTTACTCTTTCGGCTTTCCTCGCCGTATTTGTTGTAATCCGACGTCGCCGTCGTCGCCTGCAAGGCACCGAGGCCGTGTCAAATGAAGCACGAGACCACAAGGAATCCGGCCCTGTAGAACTGCCCGATGACAAGCGTAATCCGACGCACCAGAGTACGCCGTCAATCATGTCGGATTGTGGTTTCAAAAGGCCAGCCTCGGACATGGCCCTCAGCGTCACATTTCCCAGCCCACTGAGCACCCCAAGATCACCGACCTCGCCATACCTTACACCAGCTCCGTATACGACACATGCCGAGTTACCTGATCATTCAAGGGTCATACACGAGATGCCTGCAATCAACGAGCGGGCGGAAATGCCGTGAGTGGGCGTAAGGTCGGAGGGAGTTAGGCGTGGGATCAACTCATGATCAATAGCTATAATGCGACGATTCTTTACAGATAGCTAAATTGGCCCCTCCTCGTCAATTACGAATGAGGAAGTTGACCTCGTCTGTTTTCTTGTTCCGCCGACCCACGGATTCGCAGAGCTATTTGACTTTAAGTTGTTCTCAGCCAACCTGCAACATAGCCTCGACTTTTGGAAGACGATTAAGCCTTAAGATTCTCCACAAAATCAGCGCATCCGTCTCTAAGTCCTGGGTATTACAAGAACTACTCACAGGCTTGATAAGGAACAATTACGATTTTAAACTTGGATTATTGCAACGCTGTCCACATTAGCAGTGTATTCATTGATGATTGTTACCCTGGAGAACCAGATCAATCTCGACCTCGTCGCGTTGATCGTGTATTCTGCTGAAACCGTCTAAAGTGAGCGCAGCATAGTAAACATCATCCGGTCCACGTTTCTGGTAATATTACAGACTTGATTAACTATTCCAATGCTGAGATACCGCGGAAAATGGATAGTGGCTGAGCAGGAAGCGGCAAATACACTGTAGTGGTTGGTTGATGTGGCAGAGCGGCTTCCAGCTCCAACTGGGTGCAATTCGCTAACGTATGGACGAGAACAGGCTCACTATTACTGTACAAGGTTTGACATATTCAGTAAGTTCTTGGGATTTTGGACATTGAAATTGTTCCAACATAAATCCTCTTTACATTTCGTAATTGGCCTTTTTTGAGCTGGACCTTGCTTCCATCGTACGTTGATGTTCAACATCTCACTCTCAATCACGGAGTGGAACGCCCGGACAACTCATAGAATCAACCAAGCAGCTTCTTCGCTACGGAAAGCCTGCCCCCTCCCTATGCGGCCGTCAACCGTGTCTTGAGAAAGCCGCCGAAGCTCTCAAAGATCGCTTGATCACGGCCCTCCCTCCATCGACACATGATCACAATACTTTCTCTGCCAACTCGCAAGGAGACCTCGAACCCAAACTTGCACACTTCAGAGTCCGTCACCTCTTCTACAGGCTTGCCCTCGCGCTCTTCGCGCATCTTCTTCCTTCTCCACGCACGACTCCACACGTTCTCTCGTGCCCTGCCGATGCCGACGAGATTTTCGCGGTTCCAGTCCCAGGAGATGAGCTCCAGTGAAGACATGAGTTCCTGGACTCTATCCCCCAGCTTCCCCGCCCCTCTCTCCAGCGGGAAGCTGACGACTTCTGACTCGACAGCCGTAGGGATTATCTTCCTCCACGCGGCGGCCTTCATGCCCCTAGCGACCTCTCCCGTCGGCCGCATCGCCCCGAAGCTCCACGCAACGGCCCATCGTCTCGTCTTGTTGCCTTGTATGAATTCGGTGATGGCATAGTTGTCGACTCCCTTCTCTCGGAGAATTTTGACAAATTCCTCGAGGCTCGACTGTTTGCCGAACATGGACGTGTACCACTGGATCTTTTCACGCAGAATCAGGGACTCCTCAAGGATCTTGCCGACGAAGCCGACTTCGCCACCGTCGGTCACCATCTCGACTGGGGCACCGGTACATGCTGTGAAGGGTGGACGTGACTTTTGTTTCGCAGATTCAAGTAGGTCTTCGTCCGACGCGTAGAACGGGGGGTTGGTCATGACGAAGGTCAACGTATCGACGCTGATATCGTCCATAGGGATTACGGGCCTTTGAGATGTGCGAGCGACCACCGAGATGCGGTTTTGAAGATTATTCAACTCCACATTCTTCTTGGCGTAAGCCAGGCTCTGTGGGTCGATTTCTAGACGGGGTTGGCTTTTATTTTGTCAAAAAAGAGTTAGAAAGAAAGAATTACCTGTAGCAAAGAACGACCATCGTCTTTGAGTACACCCTAGGAGCGGGTACACGCAGCTTGCCCCTGTTCCGATGTCAAGGCCAATGACTTTCCGGTCTGGGTCGTCGTAGGTGGTGCTGTCGAGAAGATCCTTCAGCCAAAGGATGTAGTTATGGCGGTTTGGTACCTGTGCCCATCAGTGCCTGAGCCGTGCGTTGTCCTGGGGTTTCCAAGGGACTGTCTCACTGGCGGACAGAGTCGATCCTTGGGTAGTTCAATCTCCAATCCAAAATCAGTCTTGAGCAACGTTTTGGTAAGCTGCATAACTGCGGAAGGGTCGTTGAAGTCAAGGCTTCCTCGCTTGAGCCTGAAAAGTTCAGTAGTTGTCAGAAACGAACATGTTCAGGCGGCATACATAGCCCCAAAGTCTGGATCTTGTCGACCAAGCTTGCCGAAATCTGGTTCGACTGTGTACAGATTACGGTAGTACGCGTCTGCTTGAGTGCCAGGTCCCCGAGGTCGGGTGCTTGTCGACCCACGATCCGCACGACGAATGGCGTTCCTCATCGGAGTATCGTCTGCCTGGTGAGTACCGGCATCTGAATGGCGTCTCTTGTTGTTTGCCATAATGGTCGTCGGTCTCATGCAGCGCCACTAGTTCGTCTGAAGAATGAGCACCAGTGGTCGGGTTATCATGCCTGGTCACGATGATCTTCCGCTCCGGCGTTGGGCGCGCTCGATGGTGGGATGGACGATGAACTGCAAGACTGTGTTACAATGTTTCTTCTCCCGGAGTGCGATATCCAGATTCTGACGCATGTGACTTTTTATTGAGCAAACGTGCGTTGCTTCGTGATAAAAGCCGTGAGGTTGTGATTTGCGACAGGCGTTGGATCCGTTTGGGTGGAGAGCAACTACATTGTATACATACCTACTTTTTACTGCATATGCATATTCGATAAATACATACGAGATATCCGTTCTTTGCTTTAGGCAACGGTTCTTCTGCCAGTATGATTGATTATCATTTATACGTTGCCTCTGGAGTCTATGAAGCTCAGATATTCTCCCTCCAAGCGTTTCCTCATGACCTTAATGAACTCAAGATGTTTAAGTTACTCAAATACGAAGGTAGTTGTTAAACAAATCCGTTGGTATACGCCCTTTAATATGTCAGGTTCCAATATGTAAAACTCCACATCCTTTCGTTCTGCAGCGTTGTCGTTTGCTCATGTCTGTCATATATGCTCCTCACGCTCACCAGGACCCATCTCAAAATCATTGGCCCCACATCAGCACCCTCCATCGCCATCCCTCCAGCAGCTTCATATCCTGTTCGACGACCTCGGTGTCGCCCCGCTCAATCTTGGCACTAAGCCGTTTCAAGCGCTTTGAGACTGTCTTGGCCACCTGGAGGGAGACCTCGTTTGTGAATACATATAGGACGGCGAAGACAAAGAATGCAATGCTGGCGAAACTGTTTCGGCCGAGAAGGCTGTCTTTGATGCGAGCAACCAGGGCCTTGCTACGCCAAAAGGCGTACTCGGTGCTGTTGGACGCCTGGACCTGGTCCTCGGATTTTTCGGAAGGACGACGGAAGATTCTCTTCACAGCGGGGATAAAAGTTGCCCTGATGGATCGTTAGCAGTGATGTTCACACGACGGAGGAATTAACTTGAGACGACAAGCACTTACACAGCTCCGCCAATCAGCCAATTTCTCCAACGATGGTTTTCGCCATCCTTGATCAGGACTCCAACCTCCTTTCGTAGGAACTTCAGATCACCAAGCAAAATGCGCCCCTGGGTCCGGATCTGGTCCTCCAGCTCCAACGATGTGGTGCCGTCGAGACGACCCCTCTTCCTTTGCAGAGACAGATATTCCCGCAGCGCAAATTGGGTACTGGTCTTGACCGACTTGAAGTCCTGGGTGGTCGTTGCAAGAGGATTCAGGGCAGCAGCAGGCCGTGGTACCTCGGCCACACTCGCTGCCTGCTGCGAAAGAGGAGTCTGGTAGGCTGCTGGACCAGACATTTGCTCAACAGGAGGCTGCATAGCTACGCCCGGCACGGCACCCGGCGGTGGCCCCCCATAGCTTTGACCTGGGTAGGGACCCGAAGGAGTTGTGGATTGAGGCGGTCGAGAGTACTGGTCAAATGCTGGCGGTCCTCCTGAAGGCGGAAGCGGATATGCACCAGGACCATTGTATGGCGCAGAAGACGTTGCAGCCGGTTGAATGTTCATAGTCTCGGACGTTGGACGGCACACCCATGAACTAGCGGCGGTGAAGGAGGTTCGTGAACAGTGACGTTCCGCAGCTGGAGCAGAGCGGATCTATCAAGGTTCAGATGAAACGAAGAGCAAGCAGACAGAAGACAAACAAACTCTCGAAAGATCACGTCAGGCCGCGGTATGCGCAAGGGGAAAAATAAGAAGGTGGCGGGGGATTCGGAGAAGAGCTGGAGACAATACAGCTCACTGCAAGGCGGAAAGGTGAAAGGTGACAGGAACCACGACTTAAGGTGAAGGCGGGATGAAGTGGGGCTGCCAACGAACGAGCCCCACTGCGGGATGTGGGTCCATAGGACAGTGCCAATGATGCTTTCGAACTAAATAGCGCACGTTGCTTGTTCCTCCTTCGATAGTCGAAGCTCAAGATCAAAGCTTCCATCCACACATGTCTTTCGCGCCCGCTGCACCAATTCCCAATCCCTCTTTCCACGAAAACGCCATGTCTGACCATACGAACTCACGCTTCACGCCATCAAACAAAACAGTAACCGAGCGAATCTCGGACAGCACTGTCGGTCTCGTCGCGCTCTCCGATTTCCGCAAGCGACGCGCCGAAGTTCTCGACCAGCAGGACCGCGAACGAGAAGCCGCCTTGTCTGGCGCAACTACGCCCGACCGATCCGTCTCTGCGACACCAGACCCTGCGAGCGATTCTGCCAGCAGCGTGATCAAGCCAAAGAAGAAAAAGAAGAAGATTGGTGGCAGCAAACTGTCTTTTGGCGACGATGAAGACGAGGAAGGGGACGACTCGGTGACGGTGAGGAAGGGCAAGCAGGCCGAGGTTGGCGATAAAAGCAAAGACGAGAAGCCGGAGAAGAAGTCCAAGGTTGTCGCCAACTCGTCGGTCGCCTTTGTGCCAAAGGTCATGTCGAAAGCCGCGTTGCGCCGCGAGGCTGCCGAGCGAGAGGCATTGCGACGTGAATTTTTAGCCATTCAAGAGGCCGTCAAGGCTACCGAGATTGCGATACCCTTTGTCTTCTACGACGGTTCCAACATACCTGGCGGCACGGTACGAGTCAAGAAGGGCGACTACATCTGGGTTTTTCTGGACAAGAGTCGCAAGGTGGGCGCAGAGCTTGGTGTGGGAGAAAAAGCAAACGCACGAAGAGAATGGGCCAGAGTGGGAGTAGACGATTTGATGCTCGTCAGGGGGTCAATCATTATTCCGCATGTGAGTCAAACTCACTGTTCTATTCGTTGTCCTGACTAACAGCTCCTAGCACTATGAGTTCTATTTCTTCATCATTAATAAGAGCGCCGGGCCGGGAGGCCAGCAGCTGTTCAACTACACCGCCGATGCACCACCTCAAAAGGACGAGCCCGAAGCCGACGAGGCTCCTCCCGCCCCGAACGGAGGCCTCACCACTGCAGCGGCTCTCAAGGCAGCTACAGTGAGGGCGCTTCCTGACATCAACAGCCTCGAGGGTGCTACTGACGATCCGACGCTGACGAAAGTGGTGGACCGACGCTGGTACGAGCGCAACAAGCACATCTATCCAGCGAGCATGTGGCAGGAATTCGACCCCGAAAAGGACTATGATGTGGAGGTTCGGAAAGACGCCGGTGGGAATACTTTCTTCTTTTCGAGATGAGTGTCCGCTTGCCGACCGAACCCGTAAACTCGTCTAGGTCGTTTGCATTACTTGAGAGAATCATCACGCCATCGCCTGTGAATTCTCAACCCGCCAGCATGCGAACAACGAGGAGGACACCCAGAATCAGCATCCAACCTGGCCAGAAGACCAAAACGATGAGCATGTTGCCTCCTGGGCCCAGTATCGTCGTCGCGAACTCCATGAAGAACTTTTTTCTCAGCCGTCTGATTTTCTTGGAGTTCCACGCAAGTCGTAATGAATTCCGAAGCGCCAACACCGTTGTCTTGGAAATATATAACGAGTGAGCGGCGAAGAGTCGGGTCGCGACAACGGTTGACGTCAGTGTCGAGATGGCGAGAAGATGGCCATAGACGAAGAGCAGCGACGACGCAAGTGCGACAAGTCTCTGGAAGCGAACGGCGAGGTTCAAGGTTGGCCCAAACAGGGCGATGAGGTCTGAGCGTTGACGGATCGTTACGCTAGGCTCGTGCGTCGATGAGGTCAATAGGGATAGGGCGAGTTTGTTCATGATGGCAGAAGAGGTCTCGTCAAGGGCTTGTTCACGACCTGCAGCGGTGCCTTGGAGGGATCGAGGGGGTTCAACGCCATCAGTGGCGGGTTCAGCTGGTTGCAACTCGCGATATATATTGATGGGCATCTGTTCAGCAGCATTCGCTTGCGACATCCGACCCTATGAACTTCTGGACTTTGGGACTTTCGGCAACAGCGCTTCTGATATTCCGGCAGCTCTCTCTCCAACGCAGGACCAGACGAACATGGACATGTTAAATGCTAGTGGTTACTGCGGACTCATCACCTTTCCTTAACAAGAGGCTGGTCTAGAATTTTCTACCCCTCCATCGAGTCGACAACTCGCGCTGTGACAGCCCCACCAACGCATCCTTTTTCTTGCAACAAACCATGTCGACACGTGGGGCTCCTCGTCTGCCGGATCGGGTCTTCAAGCTCTCATCGGACACTTGAGGAAATGAGAACGTGGGCTCTCATCGACTCCCATTCGCAGAGTTTCTCCGTCTCTCCATCTCTCCATCTATTCGAGTCTAGAATCCAACCTCAGAACGTTCGCGCTACCCCCTTGAGGAACTTTGATCCCCCTGGCTGCCGTCTCCATTGGCTGCCAGAATCTATTGTGTCAATCAAGCCTTCTCGTCGTTATCGCCGTGACAGATAACTCCGGAACTTTTTCACCTGTTGGGGTCGAACAAGCAGACATGTGGCGGGGCCCGTGTTTCGGCCTCCGACCGTGGGCAGAGTGCGCTTCTTCACAGGCTGGCGCATCTGCCGCCTCCGGAATTTGTCCCGTTCTATTGCATTCCCTTCCTCCGGCATATTCGGAAGATGGCGTGGAATATTCTGCGCCACATTTCTTCACGCGCCACACCTCCGGTTCTCGCAAGCCGTGGCTGGTCACACCGATTTACTAAGTTGTCTTAGAAGAGCACGAATCGGTCGCGGTCTTGCTCGCCGTCGTATCCCCTAACCAACTTACAC
>JAIMZG010001762.1:0-12970 GCA_020466075.1 Colletotrichum coccodes
GTCACGTGGCGAAGCCACGAGCCACTCGTCGATTCGTGGCTGTTCCAATACCAACCTAGAAGCAACATCTGGAGTTTTCCCTTCCTTCTTTAGAACTGAGCGATTGCTGCTCTAATTTTAGTTGCCCTGAATCAGGATTAGTTAGTCTGTCCTAAAAAAAAAAAACCATCGGAATCTGAAGCTAGACGGCAGATGAGGAGGCTCAATGAAGGAGCGGAGCTTTTATTGGTTCCAAGCGGACAAGGGCACAATATCTTGAGGGCACATGTGATCAGTTGTGGTGGCTCTTTTGATTAGGCCATCAGTAGTGGCAAACCTAGTATTGTGGCAACCGAGATATCTCGACAAAAGGGCCTTGCAAAGGACCTTGTCAGTCCGCTACTATGGTATGACGGACAAGTATAATATCCCTCCCCGGTAGTGTGGATACTATATCCACAGGGGCAGGACTCTCAATGGCTAGAATTGTGCCCAAGGTGCACAGGAACGTCGAAGTACTGCTTGCTGAGGTAAACGTGGCGGCACGACCACATCTACCTAACAGGCGTTTTATTTTAGCCCGCTACCATAGTATTTGTTCTGTGTCTGTATTACTTAAAAAAATCGGCCAGCACAGCCATTCTAAAAGGGTTGGGGTGGGATAAACAAACCTAGTGATAACCGATTGTGCGTGATCCGGCAGCCGGCCCACTGGCGAAGTGACAGTGAAACGATGAGATGAGGCAGTGCGAGGTTTCTTAGCCATTATTAATCTCCTACGATTCATACACTCATGTGCCAGCCCCAGATACTCTACGTAGCGTAATTTCCTGTGACAAATAGTTTTCATTTTGGATTTTTTTATTAGTGGATCACCCGTCTTGCAGGGTATCCTGCAGCACAAAACGGTGAGGTGCGTGGCCTTCTGTATGTTTATAAATTGCTGGTGGAAGTATTTATCATCTACACTAAATTGCTTTACGTTGCCAGTCCTCTACTCCCACTCCCAAGACTCGAATCCTAGCAAAGCCCCTCCCTCAAACCGACATCTCCAGCATGAAGCTCGTAACACTTTTCTTTATCATTGCAAACGGTCTCCCATCCGCCCTTGCACAAGTTTGCCCCGACGCAAATCTCCGACAGTGCTATGACTATTGTGATCTCAACAATCCAAGCAACGATGCATTTGTAGCATGTACTCATGCTCGTTGTCCGTATTGCAAACCATAAACCATTGGAGAGATAATGCCCGCCTTATTGATTGTAAGCAAGATAGCGATTCTAAACGGCCTCTGTGAAATTGACTCGTTAAATGCAGGGAGTTGTCCTCAAATTGGGCTAGTGTCCAGTACGAACGGTGATACGACTCAAGTTCGTCCCATGTTAATTAGGCCCGCCTGTAACGGGCACGTACAAGTCATGGCTAAGAACCCCAAATGGTTGAACACCAGCAGTGGGGTGTTGGGTGGATATTTTATCCCTTGATATCGATGTGAAGCCAAAACCCTATTAGTTACGTTAGACAGAGCAACTCTTTGTTAAGGTTTATGGTGGTGTCATCGACGGTGTAATTACCTGGCCGCCCGGCCCCGCATTGTTCCGATTTTGGGTAGCAGATGGCCTCATATGGTACAGCTATATCCTGCCTTGCCATGAGCAGGTTCGAGAAAAACGGAAACATCCATTTAAATCGTCGTACTTTATGGCGACGACGTAAGGTCAATGATCTCGCTGACTGCAGACGAGGGAATCACATGGCTGGGCACGCCGGCCTCCTCGGCCGAGATCATCAGAGAATCCTCCCTCTCCTCATCCCGCCCCGTCCCCCCGCTTCCTTCAGTGGGCAACTCGCCGTCCTGCTTGCTTACTATCCACTCCCCGTTCGACGGGTTGTACTCGAGCAGGTACATGAACTCCAGCCTATCCTCGCCGTTGTACTCTTCGACAATCTCCAAGTTCGGCTCACCATAGTGACCCATGAACTCGAGCTCGAGCTTCACCTCCATCCCGGCCTCCAACTCGCCCCGAAAGCCGATCACAAACGGCTCAGACTTCGCCACACGCCTGTTGCCCTCCATCTTCACGGACTGCAGAAACGTGGCCGGCGTCCCGTCGACATCGACCCCCCTTGCCGTGACCTGATACCTATCCTCCCCCATCGCCTCAAGTTCCATGACCAACCTTCTCCTCAACACAAACTCCGGGATCTCCAGTCCCAACTTCTCCATGACTATGGTCATCAAGTCGTCCGTCGCGGCCCACACCCTGAGCGCCGAAAGGTCATCTACCGGCGTGCTCTGTAAGTTGCAGATGACCAGCCGCCCACCATCGGGGTTCGTCCGGCTGCGCTTCTTCTTACCCACCGACTCGGGAATCGTGCACGCGGGCGGTACGGTGAGAGATGAACCGAGAGCGAGGCAGAGGTCTGCCTTCTTGGCGTTGGCGCGGGCGCGCCGGAGGGGCTCCGCGGGAAGGTACTCGCCAAAGTTGACGATTGTGTCAAGGAGGGCGCCGTTGCAGACGGCGCATTTGCGGCCGGTGCGGTGGTCTCGGACGGTCTTTTCGTAAGTTGCCACTGCACGGAAGTCTGCATCGTTGTATTAGGCACTTTGGTTCATCGACTTGAGGGAAGATGGATGATGGATAGAATGAAAACAGTTGAGACTTGACAGGGGGTAGAGCGTACCGCGGATGTATTCCTTGCCGCAGTCTTTGCAGTACTCTCTGTTGCTGTTACCATGGAGCTCCGATATCTTGTCCTGAGGTAGAAGAAAAAAAAACAGTCAGCATGTCAAAACTGGTTGAGTTCAAATCTCGGGCAAAAAGACTCCTACCGGCAATATGCCGCTCTTTCTGTGCAAACCATCACAGTTCTGGCTAACGAGGTACTTCAAGATACCGCGATTCTGAAGCTCAACAAGCGCCATGTGAGTCTTCGTGGGGATGGCCTGCAGCGTGCTGATCGTCTTTCCCGTTCTCTGTCGCCCCTGAGCCCTCAGAGTCCAGGCACCCTCCGGGCCTCGGAAGTCAGGAATCCCTAGAATCATCCGTCAGGGTTTCTCAATGACATGTGAAGAGGCATTTCCTGCGCCCTTCCTGCGGCGGAAGTCCAGACCCACCAGCGGACGTCGAGATGCCTGCACCAGTGAAGACAATGAAGTGCTTGCTGTTCTTAATCTGGTTCACAAGCTCCTGAGCCTTCTCGTCTACTACGCTCGGAGGCTCGCGTCGCTCCTTTTCGGCTACTTTGGGGGCAGTGTTGGCCATGCTGATAGTCAACCGCTATAGGCGATGGCGTAGAGCAAGGTGCAAAGTTTTGGCCCGTACTCCAATCCTGGGACTTTGGGATACGGGACGAATCTCGATATTTGTAATCAGACGTAAAACCCTCATTCCACGATGCCGATATGCCAACAAAGGCGGAGTTGTGAATCTGTCCGAGATATGGCGACAGGTTGGGGGAGCTAGGCCAGCACGTGATTGGCTGCTATTCTCGATTAAGCATCGCGCTAAGCTGAGACTAGGCAGCCGCGGCTGCCTGGAGTTAATATACAAGGGTTCACTTGGGCCTGACTGGGGGTGATGTGATTGAGTGTTAAGGGCCTATGTACCAATGACATGGTGGGGTTAGGGCGGGCTTGCACCACAGTACCCTTCGATGTTACATCCCCGCAGAAATGTAGAATCGTAGCTTCACAGCTTCGACATTTACGCACTTGATGTTCTTCCAGTCTCAGTCAGCCTCGATCAATCAAGTTTTTGCATCGTGCTATCTTGGAACCATTACTTGATACTAACTCCTCACAATGTCCGACATAGGTTATGATGGCAAGCAAGTTCCGCGGCGTGTCTCCGTTGATAGTTTCTCACTCGTTTTGCAGAGTACTGGGGCAGGCTTCGGTCCGAAAGCACATGCCACGATTACTGCTGAGGTCAACCACAGATCTTACTAAGTCTGGTCATGGCCTGAACTGTGTCAAGGCCTTTGGCGTTGGCTGTCTGAACGATTCGCGACTGTTGGAGGTCAGCTAATATACCTCACGCGCGCGAAGATCGGCTTGCAGACATGGTTCAGGCTTTACACTACGTCGGGGCGAGTTCTGTGTATTCACGGCAGTGAAACGAGGAGCAAATACCTTCTGAAGCTGTTAAGACAGCTCGAGGATGTTATTCATCGTTCCGGCCATCCTGTGCGACGAAGATTTGACGTGTTCTTTGAGACAAGCTCGGATTGGTAGATGCATCTAATGACACCATAAGTCTGATTGGAAGTGATGATCCTTATGAGATTATGGAAGAGGCTATAGGGTTGTTACGCCAAGAACTAGCCAACGAGAGCCGTATCCAGCAGACTAGTCAAAGGCAGCCTCAGACAAATGCTGCACTGTAGTGTTTCTGCCTTTCCACGGTCACATTTCGCTAAAGTCCTTCTCAGTCGAGGACTGGTTGATGCTTGCAGGATGGGTATATTGGTACGCGCAGTCCCCAAATCTCATTGATGAAGTGCAACCGCTGAACTTAGTCGCAGATCATCAACCTCGGGCACAATGCTTTCGTCGTCGTTCACGCATATAGTGGAATTGCGTCCCACGATGACATTGTTATCATCGGCATGCAGTACAACATCGGACTATGGACAATTATCTGGCAGTTTCCCTACGTGCTGGATGGTGCCCTCATCAAGTCCAGTATTATCTGGACACTGCTTCGGCTCTCCAAGAACATCAACAAGATATATATGCAATTCTTTGGGCACTCTTTGCGCTGTGCTGGATTGTCCGACAGATCTCGTGGCCTGTTGCCATCTTCTAATTCAAGTCGGTTTCTGCGGCCTGGGGAGAACCTGGGGACTGCACCTCGGGACAGCAGGTTACCCTGCACGTCTCTTACTTCGTTTCGGCCGCCAACATTTTCACGCACATCTCCACTGCTCTGGTGCCCGCCTTCCTGTTTCGCCATATTCAGGTGCCCAAGAAAGCCAAGATCGCGACTGTTGGCAGTATTATGACAGATGCGTCACGGGCATAAAGAGGTCCTCATCCAGGGCACGTAACAAGTCACAAAGCGCGCCCAACAGTCGTTCCAGCCGCTTTCTCGATGCCATCTCGCTGCGCGTGTATAATTCCAACTGCAGCCGGCCCGCGTCGTCCACGATGCTCGACAGCCAGACAGTCCGTCCCGGCAGCGAGACGGGCGACCAGGCATCCACGCAAGCGTCTAGCGCGCCGTACCGCATGCGGGCCTGGTCCGGAGCGTGTCTATGGTGCACTACGGGGCCGAACTCGATAGCCGGGTCCCATGGCGCGCAGCGGGCCGCCACCACGCTCAGGGGTACCGTCTCGAAGTCGGCCGAGTCGGATTATTCATGTCGGTAATCCAGCACACAGCTGCACTCGCCGTCGCGATACTGTCGGGATATGAAGCGACATGTTCGTTACCCACGCAGTCCATGGAGCATTCGGCGGGTCCAAAGGCGTTGATCAGATGAACGGCGGCCGCTCACGTCCGTACGTTGTCTCTTTGGATTGCCTCGCCGCTGAGAACGAGAACCTCGATGCCCGGGATCTGCCATGGCTGTATCGTCCGCGCGACCGAGGGCGTGATTTACATCCAGTTAGTCTCGAGACGCGCAAAGGCGGAGAGAATATTGTTGAGCCTCTCCGTCTCTGAGGACACGCAGACACAGCCACCGGCCATGAGAGTTGTCAGGTAATCGCTGACGCTGACGTCGAAGGCATGCGACGCAAACTAGAAGATGCGAGACTATTATGAAACTCTGAGTTGTTTCCAGAGGGACCTGCCACTGGTCGCATAGTCCTTGTGTTCGACGGCTACGCCCTTTGGGTTCCCCATTAAGCCAGACGTGAAGACAGCATAAGCCGCACTGCCCGGCTCCGCGTGGCATGTGATGGTATTGCCAGCCGGCCATCGCTCCGACTCGGCTTGAGAGACTGTCACCACTCTCAGCCCCAGACTGACCCCGCGATCGTAGTCCATAGGCGAGCAGACATTAACTTGGCAGCCCAAGTTCTGGCAGATATATTGCAGGCGCAAGTCAGGGTAGGCTGGCTCGAGTAGGATGAATGCGCCGCCGGCCCGCAGGACGGCCAACAAGGCGACGCCCACCCAAAGAGACTTCTCGAGTAGGATCGGAACGAAAACATTGGGCCCAACCCCAAGCACCTGGAAATGAACGATCAAGGCCGAGGAGTACCTGTCCAGCTCGCTGTAGGTTAAGGTGCCGTCCCACGTGCAGGTGGCTAATGCCTCGGGTCTCATCCGGCATCGTTCAGTAAATCGTGGTGGTCACAGACTTGTTCTGCCTGCAGAAGTTACTAAATCCACAAATAAATCTTCTTGTATTCCTCGTCACCCAGCATGCCAATGTCCCCTATAGTTCAAAGGGATTCTCGGCGATGTGCAAGATGGCCTGTACCAAGAGGTCGCACAGCACGGATCCTTGCTCGGGATCGAGATAGGCATCCCAGAAACTCAAAGAAAGGTCGATAGCATCGCTACTAGCCTCGACGTAATAACCATACTATTCAATACGTTAATTAAATAACCAACCACCAACCAAGCGTAGAAGTGACAACAGAATAATCAAGGTAAAGTCTCAAAAGAAAAGGTCTTACCTCTGTCGGGTCATCGATTTCGATTGTCTTTAGGCTCGCCGATTTGTCTTCCTCCCAGCGGCCCAAGCCGGGCATTCCTCTAGAGACGTGAGCATCATACTAAATGATGGATTTGAAGTGCGGAGCCCGCTAGAGGCCGAGGTCGTACTGAATCTTGGCCATAGAACTGTGCTGGCTCTCCAGACTGTGGATGAAGTTGCTTTCGTTCTTCTCGAGAACCCACATAATGGGAAGGCTGCCGTCGTCCAAATAAAGACAGTAAACCAGCATGTTAGTTAACAGACCCACGGGGTCTTCCATGCCAGAGAGGGCAATGTCTCGCCCTGATGCCAGAAAGCCGAAACAGACATCCCCGTGCCCGTGTAACAGCGCACGACAAGAGACCGGGCCACCTGGACGACATTGTAAGGCGTGGTGCCATAAGTTGCGCCAAATCTTTCGAGACGGCGAGAAGATATCTGCCTCGTTGCCGAGTGTAATTGCCCCCGAGCACAGGCGCTTAACCTGGGAGATTGGGGTGGCGTGGCCCCTCGGAGATACTTGTTCCAATAGTCGTCGATATGGTGCTCGGGCACCTCGTTGAGGTAGGAAATGTACTCTCTGTAAGGCAGAGTCTCGGGTCTTTTGGCCGTCCCACTCACCGATCGCAATAGCTCGACGCCCAGCAGCTGAAGCGAGCGACCGTCGGCAAGGGCATGGCTGATGGTGAGTGCGCATTGGACTTCGCCATCCGAAACCTGAATGATTGCAAATGACTACGACAGCGGTCTCTGCTTCTCTTTTCGTGACCAGAGAGGTCTGAGATGGTAACCTTTCCGGTGCCGTCCTCGAGCACGATCTGGTCGTAGGGCCGGCTGGAAAGGCTTTCTAAGACGATGGTGCGCAGTGCCGCGTACTTGGCCACCACCGTCTCCCAAGCTGTCTCGACGCAGCCGACAGTCAGCGGCTTGTCGGTCCCGAGACTCGTCACCTTCCACTTTGTTGTGGTTTCGTACAGCGCTTCACTCAGTCCCCAACTGAACAGTATGCCCTGTGCTGGATGCACTCGGGTATCTCGTTATCTCGATATTGCGTTGATGGCTAACTGGGTAGCTGGGCACACGTTACGACTTGGATTTTGGCTGTACCTCAGTTGCCCGATGTTATGCACCCGGCTGATCCTCACCCGCAAAATACGGGATCGCGAGGCCGTGGTCAGCAGGTGACTCCTCTCCGACCGTGGTGGCCCTGCTGATGCTTCTTATGTAGGGAGGCATTTACCTATATGCTAGGTTTGCATTTGTATCCCACTGGTCGCGTATGAAGCCTAGGTTATCTTATCGAGTGCTGCATGACGCTAGTATAAAGATCTTCTATTGGCCTAAAAACTGTCGATCACATCGGATAAGCCCCTGATTGGTAGCACCCCGCATGCTTTTGTACTGCCGTCATGCCGCGCTCAATGAGATAGATGTGTAACCAGGCATCGTATATATGAGCATCGAAACCAGTGTGTACGTACATGCATGGAACGTGGCGCATTGCCCAAGCACCTTTAACCAGGTGACTGAGCGACTGATACACTCGACACGAGCGGTGAGCAGACGCGCAGACGGCCAGCGCATCCCATAGTACAGACAGCCAGCATGCGTGCGGGCAAGACACCAGCGCGTGGGAACGACGGCGGGCCCCCCCAAACATCTGTTTGTTCCGCATCAGACATTCGCGGCCACGCGTGACGACACAGTAGCACCTCAAACCTGCACTGCTTCTGCTGTGGGAGCGTTGCCACATGTGATCGCTCCCGGATACACAGAGTCGCATCATCTGTCGACCTACCGACTGCAGACAACTCCCTAATATTTGGGCCTCTGGGCCTGAAGCCCCTGCGTAAGAAGATTGGTCACGCCTGACCCTAACCGGCGGTCAGCCTGGTGAGCCAGCCCTCCATCCATCTCCTTGGAACCCGAGACATGGACATTTTAGTGCGGCCCATATATACCTAAAGGTCTAGGCTGCAGGCCACAACCTCTTGAGTGGCGGTATCCAAAGCCTATGATTTGTTACGCTCACTAAAGATTGTAACGCTCACGACGCTTTTGGAAGTTATCAAGCCTGCTGACTGCTCATTTTACTTACTGACTGCTGGCTTCGTAGTGTGGCTACTGACCGTAGGCCTCTATTGGTCCCCCCTGACGGCAACTAAAATGTGTATGTCTCGGGCTCCAAGGAGATGTCATCAGCCTCACCATTCCCCATTCTTACCCCATTCTCATTTCCGCTTGTCGGTGCTGCTGTTCAAGAACACCCGTTCCCCCGTTCCACAGCTTCGTCCTCCGTCCTGCACCATCCGCGCAACATTACCACATCTACGCCAACCAGCTCGCACTAATCTCTAAACATATCCATCTAATCTCGATCTCGCGTCGCCATGTCGTCGACTCGCCCCCAGGTATCGATACAGTGGTGCGCCATGCTCGCCGTGGCCCTCGACGGCCTCGGCTGCGCCATGACCAAGGCCTCGCAGACCTTCCTCGTCGAACAGGCCCTTTGCCGGGCCTTCTACGCGACGCGCAACCCCGCCGTCATCGGCCCCGATGGCGCTGTGCCCGAGGCCCTGTGCAAGATCGAGAGCCTGCAGTCGCAGGTCGCCCTCCTCGTGTGCACCCTTGACTTCTCCATCCTCATCACCTGTGCGAGACTGCGCAAGCCCCCCTTGTTCTCTGGAGTTGATTATGGCGCCCAGGTTTCTTGGCTAGTCCTATTTACACCCGGCTGGCGTCTCTTGTCGGGAAAAGAAATGTTCTTCTCCTCAACACGACGAGCTTCGCGCTGCGCATGGTGTGGTATACCGCCGTCTGTGAGTGATCCAGCCCGCCTTGTCCGCCGCCCTACCCTGGGCCATCAGCTGGCATTCGTATGGTCTCGGGAGCTGAGAGTCGGGCCGAACGGCCTCATGATTTAGTCTACTTCCATAACACTATCAAGGACGTCCGCTGGGTGCTGCTCTCCTGTATCTTCGATCTCGTCGGCGGCGGCATTCCCGTACGCGAGATCCTTTTCTACCTGTACGTCGCCGAGAGCGCCCCGGAACATGGCATGTGAGTGTCTCCGTTTGCCCTTCGCTCTACTCCACGATGGGCACCCATCACCGGGGTACATTTCCTCGTCCACTAACCACGGCACCATTCTAGGACAGGCACATTCAATCTGCTGACGGCCATCCTGATCGGCATGATGTCCCTTGGCACGTTCGTCGGCGCCCGGCTTCTCAAAGTCAACGTCTTCGTGACCTGCGTGATGATCATCGGAGTCTACGTCTTGCTTGTGCCACTCGTCGCCCTTTTTCCCCATCACCAGCAGCCGCCGAGCCCGACGTACAACACTGAAGAAGATGCCTCGATTGAAGAATGCCGCACCCTCATGTCAGCTGACACCATGGGTGCGACGGCGGCATCCCACTCTCCCCCGCCCAGCCGGGAAGCAAGCCCTCGTCCGCGCCCCCAGGCGTCCGCACCGACCGTGTTCCGATCTCTGCTCCGCGCGGCCACGGTGGACCTCTACCTCTCCATTGATCTCGTCATCCAGACGGTGCGGCATTCGTTCACGCGTCACGTCATGATGCTGTACTTTGGGAGCACGCTCGCAGACGTCATCTCGATGACGACACTGCAGTGGGCCTCGGGCACCTTCCATATCAGCCTCTCCGACGTCAACCAGGTCACAGCCATGGAGCAGATCGTTTCGACGCTCACGCTGCTTGCCCTGCCTCTGCTGTCGCGATATGTGCTCCGCCCACGCCTACACACCAAAGAGGCAGTCGATTTCTGCATCATCAAGCTCAGCCTGCTAATGACCCTTGTGGGAGTCCTTGTCATCGCCGAGGCGTCGTCTCTGGCCACCTACGCTGTAGGCGTGGCTATTGCGGCGACGGGCATAGGGCTCTCGGATGCCCTGCGTTCTTTCGCCACCAGCGCCTTGTCCAACCAAGAGGCCGTGCAGAGGCTCTACATGAGTATCCGTACCGTCCAGACACTGGCTGCCATGGCAGGTACGCCGCTGTGGTCGGGTTTTTTCCTGTGGATACTCAGCAATCCGGGCCTTCCGCGGGGTCTCCTGTACCTGGGAAACGCCTGTGTGGTTCTTGTGTGTCTCCTCCTGACGAGGTTCCTGCAGCCTACCAAATAAATTGCCATGGTACCCGTGATAGAAAGGTGAACAGACTCAACCCGCCAGGCCAGATGTTAGCAAAAGCTATATTAGCGCAGCGTAAGGGGGCGGCCCGTCCCGGCGGGAGCTAGGCGTCCCGATCTACAGCTTTGGCCCGAGGAGCTTCGCCTGTCGCTCAGTCTCCTCGGCTAGGTTGTAGACAGCTGGCACAGCGGATACTGACACCCTCGTGACCCGCAAGTAGTAAATATTACATTGTAGTTAGTTAGAAAGTGTTTCATCTAAAATATCTTATTAAAAACAACAAGATTCAGTTAATTAAGTGAGTTAATTAAGAGATAGTTTAAATCGAAAAATATGTATATTATGCTATTTAAGTTAACATGAAAGAAGCTTGTAATTAGCTATCTATCAACCTCTAGCCTTACGCCTTTTTTTATAGGTAACAATTAACACGTTACATTAACTTCGTGACATTTAGAAAATCCAAAAAGAGACTCGTTTGCCTGCCTGACGGTTGTTAGTCAAACAAGATCATACGTCGCTATTGCCAGGAGTTATCCAGTAGGTAGGTAAACACTAGTCTCGCCTCGCTGGTCATAACATCAAGCAGCCATTTATTGACTCGTAGAATCTGCATTTGGGAGCCCAGATTGGTTGCTGAATGTAGCCAGCATCAAGTGAGATGTAAGCATGAAGGTATGATAAGAGCGTAGTACTTTCATTTATTTTGTACTGCAAGGTACAAAAGTTCCTCATAAAATAAAACTTCTATCTTCCAGCCTCTATACAGCAGCACAGCAAGTTCCCCTTCATTTTTGGCTTCCTGTAGCTTTCCACAAGCACAAAACACTACCGTACTAGCAGAGGATTCGACCATGCAAAAGGCAGACCAAGTCGCAGCCGTATGTACATTTTTTCAGCTCTTTGATCTTACCCTAGTGCCCGGCTCAGTCGGTAACACTTTGATTGAATACACTTGTAGGACTCTCAGTTAAGAGATCGCGGGTTAGGTGACCGAATGATCTATCCTTATGACACTTGATATCGGGAATCAATTACACCGCACTGGTCGTTAACAGCTGAACTCATCCAGTACTGTGTTGTTCAACCGGAAATCACTGAGGAAGTATCGAAAGCCGTCTCAGTTGTTAGCCAAGCAGAGGGGTGTCTATTCGCCGTCTGCAGCGGGGATCATACACAGTGACCTGGCGCAAGCAATTACAACGGAGACATTCTCATCCATCTTTGTAAGGTGAGGGGCGCTGAATACGATAGAAATCGAAACACCGTTGCAGTCCGGTTGTCGGTGGAGGGATGTCTATAGCGCAGCTGAGCTTCATGGTGGTACAGTCAATGGTGGCCGTATGGGTGATGTTGGTGTCAGCGGCTTCCTTTGCAGCGGTGGCATCTCGTGGCTTCTGCCTCGATACGGTTTCGGTTGTGACATGGTAGTCAACTATGAAACCGTTCTTACTAACGGCCGTATTGTTTAATCCAACCAAAAATAGAACGCTGATCTATTTATCGCGCTGAAAGACGGGGCGTGTAACTTTGGTATTGTTACAAATTTTAATCTTGAGGCGGTTGAAGTAACTCAGGTTTAGGCAGGTATATATGTCTGCGAAAAGTCAACCAGACCACGTCATGTCGGGAACTTTGTGGATTATATCGACACGATGGAAGAGAAGACAGGCAGGTCCTACTATCGTCTTTGCGCATGGTCGTCTGAGTTGAAGGATGTGGTTCTCTCTGTAATGGTTTGCAACACCGAAGGTGTTGTCGAGCCCCAGGTCCTCGCCGGGGTTACGGAAGTCCCATGTAATTTCAGCGCAGTACAGAGCAGAGTTGTAACCGCACTTGCCATGCACCTGGAGTCACCGCAACCATTTCAGTGAGTATCAAACGTATAAGTAGCATTTTGCTAGATCTAACAAGCTTTCTTCTCTAGCAATAAACGGTTAATGGCTGCGTTTGGAAACAACTGCCGAATTCTAACAGAAATTGTCGAATTTCACGAGCGATTCGTAAGGAAAGTGAAGACCAGAATACCTGACAGCAACCTTGGCACCATTTGTTGCGCAGGCACTTCCTACGCTCT
Source organism: Colletotrichum coccodes (assembly GCA_020466075.1). NCBI lineage: Eukaryota > Fungi > Ascomycota > Sordariomycetes > Glomerellales > Glomerellaceae > Colletotrichum > Colletotrichum coccodes. The sequence goes on from JAIMZG010001762.1 coordinate 12,865, forward strand.
ACGCCGAGCGAAGTCGCAAGAGAAATGGTAACGCCATGGGTCTAGAGAGACTCGGGGAAAATTCCTTCATACTATTGTCTGTACCTGTTGGAATAATGGCAATTGA
>JAIMZG010001768.1:0-14526 GCA_020466075.1 Colletotrichum coccodes
CTCGTCCTCATCGTCATCGTCTTCGCCGTCCACCCCGGAATCGTGTCCCATCACGCCGTGGTCGGCCGTGATGCTCGTCGTCGAAGCGCTGTTCTCTTCCACCGGCTTGCTCTCCAGAATCTCGAAGCACTTTGTGGTAATGCCCACGTAGCAGAGCTGGATCTCGGGGCGTAGGGTTATGATATCCACCAGCTGTAATGCCAACTCTCTCGAATCAAAGTTGCCAAGTATGTGGTCGGCGATATGTTGCAGATTGAGTGATCTGAGTTGCGGAACGTTCGGCAACCTTTGTAGGAATGTATGCTGTCATATCAGTCAGCGCTTAACGTCATCAAAACACACATCTTCCAGCACAAGTAGCCCGGGAAGACCGCGACGGCTGCCGCTTGGCAGACCAGCCGTCGAGAACATGGAGTCAGGGTGGGAAGAGAAGGCCAGAAATGCTCACCCAATCTTTGTAGTACAGGGAGACGGCGAGCTCCCTGAGGTTCGCCATGCGTCCGCTAGTCATGTAGAGCAGCATGTCCGTCGACAGCACCCAGTTGCGCCAGCGGGAAGTATCCGTCGGCGCATTGCTGTTACTGCGCTTCCGGTCCGAACTGTCAAGCAGAACCTTTTGCAAGCTCGACCGATGCTTCTTGATGACCCCCTTAAAGATCTGTTCAATAGTCACGGCCGGCGGGCCACTGGCTCGTCTCCGATCCTGCAGAAAGAGGACCTCCAGGCTGTTGGGTGCTAAGGTGTCTCTGAGGAAACTGATCAGAGGAGTCGAAGTGACGTCGGTATGGATGCTCTTGAGGTTGAGATGATACTCCATGGCCTGTTTGTGGGGGCCGATATGGTGATGAGATCCGAGCCTCGTTATCGGAGTAGGAGCGAAGTGCCTTCGTAGGGCCTTCCACAGATGCTCATGCTGAGCGCATTCAAGTATAGTCAATGTGGTTAATACTGTCCAGTCGATCGCTTGACAACACACTTGGATTGACAGAGGGACTCTTTCAAGCTCGAGCGTACGTAGCTTGAGCTTACCATCCAATCTCTTTCGCGGCAACTTGGCTGGTGCGTCGTTGTCATTCTTGCCTCCAGTCGAGGGATCGTTATCGAACTGCACATCTTCCATCGGCTGGTCATGGCCATCCTTGCTGGTGCTCGAGGCAAAGCCTGTTCCTGCCAAAGGATCTGCGGCCTGACTTGTGGGCACCTCGACCATATCGTCTGCTCCAGCGTCTTCGGAGATGCCCGGTGTGACTGAAGCCTCCGTGGTATCCGAATCAGGAACCGCCGTGTCGGTCTGCTGTGTCGCCTGAGAGGATGACAGATGGAGCTTTTCTTTCGATCTCGGCGTCGTCTTCCGACGGATATCGTAGATCCGGCCGACCAGGACGCCCAGGACTCCACCAAGCCTTCTCTCGCCAATGGTGCTCTCGCCAGGCCATCTAGCATCCCGATCGATTTGTCGCAAGTCTGGCCCGTCCCAGGTCTGAACGAAGTCCTTGTAAACGGCGTTCGGGGATATGCCAATGCGGAGTTCCTGCAGACAATCTTTGGATCTTTCAATGACTATCGCCATCTCATCCAGATAAGCAAGTTCGTCAATGTCCAGAACAGTGAGGCTCTTGAGCGGAGGCAAGACGCTGAAGGTAGGGAACTCGACTCGGGTTTCCGCGTATGGCATCGCGGCCCGCGGCGTCGGATGGACAGCATCCGTGGGAATCAAGATGCCAATTGCAGTGAGGTTGCTGCCAGCGGGTACTGTCGCATGAGGGGGGTTCGGCGGATGTGGACTCGATGACGCTGAGGAGCTCGAACTCTCGGAGTTGTCGTGCCATCTTACCCAGACCTTCTCGAGCTTCGACTCGCCGTCGGGGCACTGCTCTGGAATGGACGCCAACGCCATGAAAATGTCAGACAGAACGCCGGTCGGCATATCCCAGACGAAGGTCTCCAGGTTAACCATCTTCTCAATGGCCAGCGCCACCAGCGTGCCCAACATCTTGCCGCTCTCCTTCGATATCATGTATTCTGCCACCCAGTCATGTGGGCCGTTGCCTAACGAAAACTTCCTCGTGTACTTGGCATAGTCGTTCTTCTGTCGTCGGACGGCAGGACCGTAGCTGGGCGTGTGGCCCGGGTAGAGCATCTTGCGGGTGCGCTGGGCAAAGGAGCTACCGAGGCAGATGGTGGATAGGCCGTAGGTGAGGGCATCGACGCTCTTGGAGTCGGACGGCGTCATCTGTGTGGCATCAGGCCAGACGATATCGAATCTGGAGTAGATGTGAGGGATCGCTAGGCTGTGGAGATTCGAGTTGGTCAGGGCGAGCGAGGTAAGGTCATTCGTGTGGGTGATCTGGGAAGCGCAAAAGGTCAGCAAGGACAAGAGCAAGCAGAGACCAAGACAGGTGTTGACGGCTAACTTGCCTCCTTAATAACCAACCGCAAGATGTCCACCGGCAGCTCGAGTAGGGTGAGCTTCTTCTTGCTCGACCGGACGGACACCACGGCATCCCATTCCTTATCCTTCCCCTTCATGAGCTTGCGCATGACGGCCGAGGGGTCTACTCCGGCAGTGGGGTTAACCCCATCGTCGGCGGGCGTAAAATGGCCTTGTAAACCATTGTGGTAGGGATGCACGACTTCGGCCGGATGCGACTCAGCGGCTTGACTGGTGGTAGGGTCTGTGGTTTGCAGGGCTGGGGCCATTATCACGAAGGCCCCCGGCGCATGCTTCGGATCGCAACGGCAGCGACGGTTGGTCGGTGGATAGGGTGTAACGGTGATGTGGTATGATTCTCTTTCCTACGAGGGTAGAAATGTCCGGAGGTCGGAGTCGTAGATGGGGGTGTCGTCGGGAGGAGGCGGGCGAAGAGATCGCGGGAGAGGAGGACTGGATGGGAAAGCGCGTTCGTTGGGTTTAATGCGCAGATGGGTCAAAGGGCGCGCGGAAAGGCGATCGAATGAACTAGCAATCTGAGAGGGAGTAGACGGGAATGGCTTTGTTGACGGCACCAAAAAATGCCAGGCGACGGTGTTGGTCGAGCAAGGCCAATCATGTAATGTCGGGAAAGGTCGACATGGGTGTCATGAAATTTCTTGCGGCTCTTTGGCGAGGACGAAGCGAGGACGGTAGTGGTTGTGGGTGGACGTCAGTCGTCGGTCAGTCAGTCGTCGATCGGTGCCAATGGTCGCTGGTCTCTGGGAGTCTGGTCTGTGGTGGTCCAGCTTTCCAGCCTTCGAAGTGCTCCGCGCGCTAAGCTGGATGGCCCGGCCACACGTTCCCCGGATATCAAGTACGTAGAGTGCTTCCTCTGGCTTACCTCAGCTTTCAATGTTGACTGAGAATAGGAAAACTCCGATTTGTCCGCCCCGAAGCGAGGTATCTGCTAGCTTGGAACTGGGCAGGGGAGAAGGACAGAAAGACGAAGCAGGTTCTTTGCTCGGAAACCGTACGCCACACGGTGGGCTTGACTGGTTCCCTTGTTGAGATCGCTCATCACTGTTCACCTGGAGGCACAATCCAAGTAAGTAATGACGGCAGGGGTTCATTCGTTGGGACCCATAAATCTTGAAGTCCCGCTTCCCAAGTTCCAGATTTGGGGGCGGTACCCCAGGAATTCCCACTCAACGTGTTCCTGTCTCTAGCGACGGCGGCAGTGACTGAAAATGGGAGCTGCTTCTCCGTTTGAAAACGACACCCGGGGACAGATGCCAGATCCGTCCCGCTTGCTTCAAACGGACAGGCCAGCCATGCCGGCCAAGCAGATAAAAACGAAGGTTTCAACCTCCTGACGCTAGTGGAGGAAACACGGATGCACCGACAACATGGACATTCAGGGCCGGTTCTTCTCGGAGACCCAATCAGCATTGTCTTCACAACTGCTGTGTTTTTCCAGACGTCTGAACCAGCCTTGTTCCACTCATCTCAGTCCATGACTAAGATTCAGCTGGGCTAGACTCAGTTGGAACCAGCCCACCGTTGCTTTATCTCTGCTACGGCATGACGTCCTCGCAGTTCTTTTGCTTGGCTCGGACGGCACTGAGGATGAGGATTTAAGCTTTTGGGCATGATCTGCATGCCGTCCATCTTCAGTCGACACTCGGGGCAAACAAAGTATGGGGGTCATCTCTGTCCGAGTTCCTTAACAAACTTGCCTCTGCTACTCTGTACCAGGGGCTGCATTGACTAGTCAGACTCCAAGGCCTTTTCTTGGGTTTTCCGTTCCTGATCGAGATTGGAACCGGACTGAGAAGGTTATCGCCGACGCCTCAACCGCAGTTCGTTATGCTAGATACTCCGAGGGCGAACAGCGGGCACTTGGCGAAGCAGCGGCATCAAATTCTTGACCAAGCCAACGAAATCGCATACAACTTGCATCTATGGGAATGAAGCTTAGGAGTGTAGCATTAAGACACACCCCTAAGGTCCGGCTACGGCTGGCATCAAAACCTTGGCCAGGAGGCCCTGTAGCCTCGGCTCGGCTCACCTGAAATGTTGTATAAGAGAGGTCACGACCCCCTTCAACCGATCGCTTGACAACCATCTCCTCAAACTATTATTGTCTCACCCTTCTCCAAACTTGGTCAATTCTACCCGACTTTCACTAGAGTCAGGATATCGGGTTCTACGGCCAGAAAAGAGGACAAGTGCAGGATACGCAAGGGGTCTGGCTTTCGGCGCCCCCTGTTTCCTTTATGGTTAGGTGGGTGTCTGTTGCCCAGCTTCCGTGAGAGAGGCGTTGAGTCAGGTTCGGGCCTGTTTACAACAGCCTTGGCCATGAGTGCTCGTTGCCCCGCCTTCCTTGAAAGGCGCAAGATATGCCGAATTATCGGTTTTTCGTCGATGTCCAACGTTTGAAAAATGGAATCTCTCGATCTTCATGCTCAGCACTCATGCCCATGCAATCCATGTCGTTAGCACTGCCACCGTGGTCAGATAGGAGTGCAGTTTTCATGTCGTTTCTTCTCGGAACGAGCCATGCCCCACCAAAAGCAGACTGCAAGTGTAGAATGTCAACCTTTTGTGCCTCCTTCAGCCCATCGTTGGGTTGATCTGTCGACGCAACTGCAAGTGGGCTTCCGGGTGTTAGATCGTCTTCTGGCGATACTTCTGCCTGGTGGTGCCCCTTCGTCCATCCCTCGTCCAGAACTTCAACTTCTGACCCCGCCTACGAATCGCACTGATCGCATGACACGCCTTTCGCAGCGAGAGTTACGAATGTGGCCGAAAGCATGGTACTCACAGCACGCGCGAGTGAATCACCAGCTGTATCGTTCATGTCTATGACATACTTAGTCTCCAATGCCAAATCTTGACGTAGCCGCTCGATGACCTTGGCTATAAGAAAGTGGATGACTGCAAAATGCTGAAACGTGGACAATAGACCTTGTACTACGGTACTGTTTACTTTGAGCTTGGTTGGTCCTCGCTTCAAAAAAGGTATGGACCTCCGCCTGGGCAAGACATTTGAGACGTCTGTAAATGGCGGCTTGCCAGACGCTTCAGGTGAGTCGATCGAGGGCATGGATGTATTCTCCGTCATCCACATTCGGGGCATGCCAGCTGTTACCAAAGATGAGATTGTTGACCGGCGTCTTTCAAAGGTAGCTCTAACTCACCGCGCAAGCGATCTCAATTAGACTTGTACAAAAAGACTCCATTGACGGAATGCAAGCTGCAATCTGCCTGATGAGGGTTAGTGAACTTTTCGTAGCAGCTGTAATTGCTGAAGTGCGGCAGCCAATATGACTTGGAATCCGAGTCTGGGTGGTTTCTGGCGAGAGATCTTGCTATGCGAGAAATTCCCGTCCAGTCTAGAGCCTGGGTATCCAAGATGTAGACCCCGTCCACAGGACCACTAACAAGGTCGAAGGCTTCTGCATGCTGGATGATCGCAACCCATAGGAGGAGTTTAACAGCAAAAGCTATCTCAGGGCAACCGAACGACCTGGTATCGCGGATCAAGAGCAGCGGCTTCTTCAAGCCCATCTGGGATGACCTTAATGGTATGCTCAGAGCAGAACTCTACACCGGTCGTAGCGTGGAGATTGTCGATAAGTACTGCGGTTCTGGGGACCCGTTGTGAAGGCATTGGCGCCTTTTATGGCGTACATCAAGGGCTCCAGTACTGCAGAGCCCAATGTCTAGTTGAACTCGGTGTAATCAGTCAGGCCGAAATGTGACAGACAGCCAAGCGCTTAGATTAGGTAAGAAAAAAAAAGTATATAAAAAAGCACTTGAGGCACGAGGTAGGTAGGAGGGCAAGACGTAGCGCAAGTCCAAGATGGACAAGAAGGGCCGTCCTGCACGGTCATGGGATGCATCACATAGTCACATGATAATATGAAAGACAGCCCGTCGAAACGGTTGATACAAACGACGAAGCCCATTAGATACATGCCGTAGCTCAAGGCGGGTTCCGTAGCTTTAGCAGTATGCGATGCGTACTGTCGGGATGAAGAAGAAGTTGACTATCCTTGGTTGTAATGGCTCATGACGAACAAGTTGTAGACTTTAACAACGGAGGGCGATGTGATTTTTAAACAAAAGGTCGGGGTGATGGGTTGTAGAGTGCCACCTCCAGGGCAAGGGATGGTTGCCTACAGACGAGCACACAACGGCCAGCGGGTGGACCGCCATCCATCTCAGCCCGCAGTACGTGAGTTTACTCGAGACCGTAAAACGCTACCAAGTACTTGGTCGCTCAAGAGCGATCGCCCTATGCTCATTCTGTGTCCATGTTAAAGCAGCCACAGCTCAGGCCCCGCACCCAATGTAGAATTAGCACAAAAGCCCAACCGCGGCTGGGGTCGACTGTTGAGGCAGATAGACCTGTCTTTTTCCTCGTCAGTTTTAACCATCGTGAGGCCACGACCACCTTTTCTCTATTGACATGCCACCTGTTCTGATCTAGTAAGATAGTCATCAATCCTCAGCAGTCGAATGATTACGTTGCGCAAGCGAACGAAAACGTGTCTCGTCCGTTGCGTTTGGTGAAAAAGTGTTATCATCTCGACCCTTCCCCTCCCCCGCCCCAAACCGGCTGTGCTGTCAACGGTGCTTTACCTACCTCATTACCTTCCTCACCTGCACTGTCTACCCCTCACCTTCCCCTAGCCTTTAGTTGCTGCTGTTTGCCGCTTAGCCCCAGAAACGCTATTTATTATGCGCTTTTACCGCCTGGACTCTGTTTGATTATATCCAACGAGTAACACCATTCACCGTCATCGTCACGAGAACCTCCAACGTAGACGTTGTGCTTACCGCCCCGTCGCGCCCCATAGATCATACGTATCCGCGACCCAAACGGGACCCGCCCCTCCGAAGCTCACCCCCGCCGTCAGCATCCACCCAACGCAAACCATCATCATCCACATTCACATCCACATCCACCACACGCTTCACTTAGTACTTCACCGGCCCGCGCATCGCATTCTGAGACCAGGACGAACGACCGAGCGAGCCGCATAACGACCGGCCTGACGCACCATACGACCGAAATATCCGAATACCCCGTTCAAACAAGCACCGCAACGAAAACAACATGGCGACCTTCCTTACCAATCTGTGGGATTCCATCTTCGTGCCAGGTCCGACGCCGACCCTCGTCCGCGCCGCGAACGCGGCCTTCGCCTCCCTCCAGGTCCTTCTCGCCGTCCTCCTCCTCGCGACCTGGAGCATCCACTTCGTCATCCTCTCCTTCCTCAGCGGCTTCCTCTGGTTCGCCATCAACTGGTTCGTCAAGGAGCTCGCCATCCATGCCGAGCAGGAAGCCAAGAAAGCTCGCCTCGCCGAATCCTCTCCCAGAAGCGCAACGATAGCCGGCGGCAACAACCAAGGGACCGATGATAGCGACACCGAGGTCGAGGGTGCCGTCGGCGGCGCAGGCGCAGGAAAGAAGGCTGCGGCTGCGGGGAGCAGCCAGGTGGAGAGGGCGGAGCAACAGCAGGCCGCCGACTTGAAGCGCCGCGCCGCCGCCGCGGCTGCCGCAGCAGCGGCTGAATCGGGAGCCGATGACGCGACGAACGGAGGTACGCAGTCGAGCGCGAGCACCGAGGACGAGTGGGAGAAGGTCTCGGAGAACGAGAATGAGAAGGACAAGTGAGTGTCGCGATAGAGGTACACGGGGGAGGAACACACACACACACACACACACACACACACACACACACACACACACACACACACACACACACACGCACACACACACACACACACGCACACACCTAGCAGAATGCCTCCTCTTTGCTCTCCCTCGTTTTACACACTACACTCTCGCCCGCTCACATCCACCTCTACACGCCCCCCGGCCCCGACAGTAGCTTTCACCCCCCTCCCCTTTCTCACACACCCCTTTCCACTTCCCTCGGCCGTTGGGACCACACCCCTCCTCACACAATGGGCACAGGTACCTTACTCTGTTCCCCCATCCTGGTCACTTAATTCCATCTCTCTTCTTCCTTGAACCCCTGCCCACCGTCTGGACTTACCTCCATGCAGTGTAGCTTGTCTCTTTGAACATGCTCGTCTCTCACCTTTTCCCTACGCTCATTGCATGAGAGGGTACGTCAAGAGGTCGGGATCTGGGCTACTAACTCCACCATCTGTTGTTCACTGCCCACTTACCATTTATAAGACTGTGCCCGCCTGGACTTGTGAGGCTGAGATCTTTAACCTTCTGGTGATATCCAAGTTTAGCAACTGTGATCTCGTTCAACCGAAAGCCTCCACCTGGCAAGCAAGCAATCCTTCCTTCTCCAGACCTCAAAATCGTTGCCTGATCGTATTGGTCTCGTTATAAGTCCAACTCGGCCTCCGGGTGTCAAACATCGTCACTGGCTTGATATATTACATCAACTTGTGGACGGCGCTTGGACATACATACAAACTCCCAACAACTCATCTCGACCTCGACCTCGACCTCGACCAACCTCGCCCGTATGTGCCATCCAGAGTTTCTTTCTAGTTGTCCTTCTTCTTCATCAATGGCTTCCAGTTATTCTGAGCAGGGTTGCGAGGACTCTTACTCACTTCCGCCCAGATCCAGAGCAGGAAGCCGCGTGTCAGCTACTGCTGCTCAGTTCGCCAACATCCAACTAGTCGATTCCCCCAGAACGCTACCGTTAGAGTCCAGCCCCTCGGTCAGGTCTGAGGCTCTCCACTCCTCCGGTTATATCAGCCCCAACCCGCCCAACTCGGCCACCTTCTTCTCGACCTCCAACCCGCAAGGATACTCGCCCTTCCCCCTCCTACCACCCGAGATTCTGAACGCAGACTGGGACGAACACGAGGTACATCAGACTTCGAATTCAACCCCTCTCGTCAGAGTAGAACCCGCCCACGACTACTACTCTTCTAACCAGTCCTCTCCGCCACTTCGAACCGGAGCAAGCATGAGGTGCGCTTCTGGCTTTGTTCTGCTCTAAGCTATAAACCCAGTCTAACATCTCTCTCTCTCTTCAGCGCTATTGCTATGCCGTTTGACCCCACGTTCATCATGGGGAGCCGATCATCATTCACCTGGCCTGGTAAATAACTTCTTAATCCCCCTTCTCCAATACCTCTCGGGTCTCCTAACGCAATCGACCTGAAGGCCTCGACAACAGCGAATCAAGCGGGGCACTACTCGGCCATCACCTCTCATCTCTCGGACACGCACCCGAAGCCAGCCTCACACCTCCCAGTGGATCCAGATCAGTGACAGCGAGCCCGCCGCGAGGGACTCTGACGCCGGAGCAACGGGAACTGAAGAAACAGAGGGATATGCACGCCGGGACTCAAAAGCATCACAGCGCGTCAGGAGGACAGGAAGCAACCCCTACGTCCACTCGCCACCACTCAGCCTGCCAGACGTCTCGTCAACCATGGGCGTTCCCGTCTACACTACAGCACCGGCCCCGATCTCGCTGCTCGCAGAACCAACAACAACAATGGGATCGTCACCATACCTCGCATCGTACAGCCCGCCTCTGTCAGACCACAGCTACCAAAGCGGATACCCCCCAATGGCCCCCGCCTACAGCATGGGTGGCATGGACTACTCCAACCAGTTCCAACAACCAACACAATACGGGTACGTCAGCCCTGAGATGGGAGAGGGGGTCCCAACCTGAAACTGACAAAGAACCCATGCAGAAGCCGACCGCCGATGCCCGTTGGACAAGACCCGAGCATGATGTACGGCGTGCCTCCCTCGATGGGGGGCGGCCCCGGGGCCCCGGACCAAGGGGGACACGTCAGGGTGGTGCAGAGCCGGCCCAAGCCCCAGTGCTGGGAGCACGGCTGCAACGGGCGACAGTTCTCGACGTTCAGCAACCTCCTGCGGCATCAGAGGGAAAAGTCCGGCCAGGCCGCCAAGTCGACGTGCCCCAACTGCGGGGCCGAGTTCACGAGGACGACGGCAAGGAACGGCCACCTCCTCCACGACAAGTGCAAGCAGCAGCAGCAGCAGCAGCAGCAGCAGCGCCGGAACACATAGATACTTGGGGACGAAACCTTGACCGGAGCATCCCGGGCACCGCTCGGAACCAGCGGACCAAGGCCGAACGAGCCAACAACACAGACAACACGCGAGCAACGTCCGCCTGCGGACCGCTCATTACCGGGGGCCCCCGTCTTACCATTCAACCCGACATGGGTTTTTTGTTCCCCTTGGGGAGGAGAGCGAACTTCTGTCGGCGGGGGACGACGAGAGAAAGAGGCCATAAAAAAAGTGTAAGCCGACGCGGCGGCGGAGTCACATAGCTAGAGTTGCCGAATGCTTTTCAACGGTTGGCACGACCTTCAGGAAGAGGAGTTTTTTGTATTTGCTTCGTTTCCTCTGATATTCCATCCTCATTTTGCTTTGGGTCACGGGTGGTTTTCTCTTTTTCTCTCTTTCCAAACTCGGGGTCGCCCAGTTTAGGGTTTTTTTCTTCTTTTTTTTTCCCCCTCCCTCTACGGCGGCTTTTGTTCACGAAAGCACCACGACGGACAAGGTGGCAGGGGGGAAGCCCCCTCGGCAGCGAATCTTGTTCGATTTCACCATTCTTGAAATATACCCTTTCACTAGCGTCACAGAGAAACGCATAACATCTATACATAGTGCTGCTACAATGGACATATTCTGCTGCCTTGAGCGATTGGATTACGATGCACGTCATGCTAAACAGCTCTCTCGATTGACGGTGGCGGTGGCCCGCATGTGGAAAGTAAAATTGCCAAAAACGGGTGGGAAAAATCTCGAACCCCCCCGTCTCCTCTAGATGACCCCTGGCAATCACGAAGATTAATCGCCCGCAGTTGGCAGCCCGCAATGTCTCTCTTTCTCTCCTAGTCCGGGTTAACGACCATTGAACCGAGCTAGAGCCCCTGACGGAATGGTTGCCATCCAAAACAATGGGAATTTGAGGAGGGAGGGGGGTTTGCTTGTTGGCGGCCGCCACGACGCTGGGCCCATGCCGAAGCGGCCGCGGGAAAGAGGGCCCCTTCTGGACAAAGGAGGGAACAATAAGCATCGCTGGGAGGCATTACGAGATTTTGACCCGGAGACCCGATGATGCGGCACTCCGTATAGGACGTTTTGGAGCGGGGAAGGGGGGATAACAAGACGACACGGATGGGACTCCCTCACACCGTCGTCGCGCTGCATCGATGTCGTTGGATCTTTTGTCAAGTCGTCAGATGAAGATACGGCGGGTTGTGGAGGGTTGGACATCGGATGGCCAAGGTTCGGATGGAAAGGGGGAGGGGGGGCGACGATTCCAGCGACACACAGAGGAGGTCCTAGCTCTCGGAGTCGCTCTCCGTCCATGGGGGACGCTGGTGCATAGGCGCCAGCGCCAAGTGAGCTACGAGCCGGGGGGCTCCTGGTGATGTCAAGATCAGTCGAGCGGAGTTTTTGGAGGAGACCAGACGTGCTTTATCCGACTTTTGCCAGGGCACTCAAGGGTGCCCTAGTCCTCAGCGATGGAGTCCCACGGATCGTGGGGCCATCACACCAGGAGGCCGGCGGGAGTAATTTATTGTCCACGTGTAAGTGAAGGGCGCGCAGCAGGCCATATCGCTTGCCATCACTTGCCGTATTCCAATGCGGTCGATGATACCATGGAATGTTTGGGGGGTCCTTGGTATCAGTGGAGAATGTCCTCTCATCGCGCCAGTGCCTGATCGAGACGGCGCGGAGCCAGTATAAAGCCTTGATGATGTCTTCGTTTACCCGATGAATTAGTCTATCCATGACTTGGGAAGCGCGCGGCGAGGCTCCATCCACGAGTCGCGCGGGTTGAAACCGGCAGGCAAACCCCGTAGAAGTGATGTCGTCGTAGAGCTCGCTGCGAGTGACTTCCGTGGGACATTGGATAGCCGTGGAGTCGAAAGATAGTTACCAAGTTTACGGGTCTGCTGGCGTACGATCGGCGCCAAACAGAGGGACAGGGTGAGAAAAGGGCACGCAGGCTGGATGCCGATGAGGAGTCTCGGGCTTCTCCTTGACGTCCTGACGTCCCATCTCGTTCCCTCGCGTTTCCCCGTCCCATCCAATGCAGCAGAGGCACCGAGCTTTGCATCAGCAATGGAAACGCGGCAAACGTGACAGCAATGAAACTCTCAGGATCGTCAGTCAGCAACCCGAGCTGGGCTTAGCAATGCACTCGCTGAACATTCGAAAACGAAGCGAGTGGCCAGGAGACAGAGCAGAGCATGCGCCAGCCAAAACGGGATGGCGGCTTGCATCTCGCTATCTGGAAGGGAACCGCAAGAGGGGCCAACCGACTCAAGCCCAAGCCTATTCAGTCTAGTCCCGACGGGCAATTGAAGGCCCGCCTCCCGTAGCAGCGGACCTGGGCCTGGCTCCGAACCTGGGACTTGGTACCTGGGACCCGGGCTCAGGGCTCTCTGTGAGTAACGGACAGCGATCGTCGCCGCAGACGACCCAGGTTCGGTCGAGGCGACGACGGCCTCTTGCAGACGAGCGAATTGCTGGGGGTCGCCAGAGTCGACCAGCATTTCCGGGACCAATCACCCAGGTAGACAGAGAGGCACAGGCGTAACCTGGACAAAGAGTAACGTGCTCAATGCTCATAATGATCACTTTCTCGCTCCACACTGGTCCGCTGTGCGGTGACCGGAGAACAATGGGCGAGGTGAGGTGAAGTGAGGGAGATGCGAGCGAGAAAATATACGTACCGAATCCCAGGGCGGGAGGGAAACGCATGGGTAGCTCCCCCGCCTTCCCACGCCCCCTCCCCAGTTGGACACAGCCGCAATGGAAATAGGACGGGTCCTAGGTCGTAGGGGTTCTTCGGGGGTTACAGTGTCCCGAACGAGAGCCCAAGGCCGGTGTAACGTCCATCGAGGGCTTCTAACGATGATTGGTTTTCAAAGGGTTGGGGGGTGCAACGCGACCGGCCTCTATTTAGGCATCGAAATAAGGTCGAATGAGAGATGCAACAATCTCCTTGGGTTAAGATGAGAGTTGCTTTCTTCATGAAGTGAAGGTTAGAACGGGCCGCTTGGGCAAGAGGGAATAAGCAAGCGGGCGGTCGAATGCGGCGGCGCACGGCGGCTGTTGTTGCCGGTGGTTGTCATATCTTGTCCTCGACATGAGCAGGATGACGAGGCCGTCGCTTGTTCCTCGTTGGCTCCGCGGCGGCCACGCGCCTCTTTGCTGGCACCCGCGGTAGACTGTGAATCGGACGAAGTGGTGCTGCGTCAAGGGCGTGTCATCCTCCCAATGCAAGAAGAGACGCACACACACACACACGCAGCCCAAGCCGAGATCAACGTAGGATTGAGGAGCCAGCCATATGCAATATGGTGCATTTGAAGGCGACGTGGGTGCCACCCGGTTGGTGTCCAGGGCTGGCGACGGAGAAACAAGGACGGGCCAGAGTGGTGAGAGCGAGAAGAGCGAGGAGGGCAAAAGAGCCTGACTGGGCAGCCCGGATTCGAAGCGGGCCTCGTCGCCGGCTGCCAGCCTCATCCGATGGACATGGGGGGGAGAGCAGGGGAAGAAGCTGCGGATGGAGGTGAAGAACCTGAAAGTGCAGTGCAAGTCCATACCGGTGGGTACTCGTCCGCAGGGCAGAGCACGTTGCTCACCAAAACCTCGGACCCCTCCTTCTTTACTGATACCCGCTGCAGCACCAGAAGAAGCAGCGCCAGCTACAAAACCAAACCAAGGTGGCCACTTTCCACGGGAGGATCACGTATCTGCGTATCCCTTCATCTCAAACCCCATGTCCGTGCTTTGGGGGGCTTTAAAACCTTCGGTCCCGAGGTCTCGTCCGAATTTCTTCTGGGTTCATCAAAGTTGACGAAATACCCTTGACTTGTCCGTCGGAGACTCTCCGCCCCCAAAATCAAAGGGTGGAGCGACGGTTCAAGTCGCTACCCGAAACTCTCGCAAGGGCCAAATGTTGGTACCTATTGCAACCTCAGCTTTTGCCAAGCACATAACTCCTCTCAACCTGCCTTGGTTGAGTTTGCAGCAACAACACATCGCAATTCCTCCACTCCCGACCCCGAGTCCCGGCTCCCGTACACCCTATTGC
>JAIMZG010001771.1:0-21036 GCA_020466075.1 Colletotrichum coccodes
CCTGCGTCCAGTCTGTGTCTGATTAGTCATATGACTGTCTGCTTCCTGGTCGTACGGTCAAATGCCATTATTCCAACAGTCCCCGCTATTCCCGTAAGCAACCAAGGATCGTAAGTGGCTTGAAATCTAACATATTCAAATGAAGATGGTTGACATTGTTTTAGGGGTTTTATACCGTTTTCTGGTGTAACTGGAAGTGGAATTGTTCTCCCCGGCGGCGTGAACATATACTTCTCGGATTCGACTCCAGGAGCTGTGACACCGATAGTACGTACAATTTACAGAGCTCTTCCTTGTGTAATTAAACCTAGATTTGCAATTCTTCATATGCCGTCTACTCTCAACGGACATGTAAATGAGTCTAATCTGAGACCCTCAGCACCGAACTGTGTCATTAGACTACATCGTCTTCAACCAGGGAGCACCCACGCTGGTCACGCCAAAGACGGCTTCCCAAGTTGAGAACGATAAAGGCAACTACGAAGAAGTTGTAGAGACTGTTCTTCGTCCCGGTGATGTTGCTGTTCAGCGTGGAGCTATGCATGCGTTCGTTATCCATTTCCGCTGACCTTATGACCTCAAAGTTTGAATCCGACAAAGGATACTGACTGGCGTGCTCTCTGAACAGATGGGGAAACAGAACTGAATCGTTTGTTCGCATGATCAGTGTTGTTATGGCTGCAAAGCCATCAGTGGTTGCTGGGGAGAAGCAAGTAGAACTGGTCGAAAGGTGGCTTCAATGATTTTCTGAAAGCAACCTTTTTGATTTCTGTCACTATTCATTTTATGTAGTTCGCTGTTCGACAGAAACACATCGTGCCTAGCAGATAGGACCTGGATTCTGTTTAGGGGTCACATCTCCACACGCAGGGTGTTTTGTGGTTTAGTCCCGAACAATCTCAGTTTCTAACTCCTGAATGAGCCATGGACCGTTCGCCAGATTTCTGTTAATTTCAGTGTCTCCATTTCAGCAGGAGTTTATCACCTCAAGCTGGACATTAGACTAGATAGCAGCTATCCGAAGGCCTTTCGATTCTAACCTCCATTTTCCACAGACTTCAACCTTCAACACTAATTTTCCTAGCGCAGAGCGACTCATCTTCAGGCTGCTGTCCCTAGTAATGGATCAAGGGCATTGATATAACCAACGGGTCACGCAGATAGGAGAGAATTTCTCAAATGCTCTTGTCCCTGAAAGGTAACTGACATCCTCGTCACGTTTCACTGCACTTCTGAGGCTGTAACAAAATCTCATTTACTTGTGCTCAGTGGAATGGGGTAGGGCGTTGCATGTCCATAGCGCAAGACGGTCATTTTCAAAACCAAAGTCATTAGCTAAGCATGGTGCACCAGAGGCCATGAATAGCTATGTCTAGGTCTGATCAGACCGCAAAACAACTCATCATCACAAGAATTCATCACTTTCTTTGGACACCAGAGCCTTTTTTTTCTACGCTTCAGGGGTACAGTCTTACAACCTGCACTGATTTATAGCCGACGTGGTAAACACAGGAATCTGGGAGCCGTCAGGCTCATTTTATTGTTCTCTCAGGTTATGAAATGGGCTGATCATGCCTGGATGGCCCTGATCAGACGCCTCTGAGTGGCCTCGGAGTGAATAACCTGTACTTGCTTTGGGGGTTTCATTTTTGTGTTCATCGCATCGCACCGCACCGCCATAGTACCAAATCGCCCTACACTTTTCCATTAGTACCACACAATGTACATACATGTTTGCGGGATGTCTATGGCCCTGACCTGTGTCGACAAGGAAGAGGATGTGGCTGTGTTTGGTCTCATCAATTCCAACAATGGGAAAAGAAAGATGGGGCCTTTTTTCCATCTTACCGAGAACATTATCTTCGGAATCACGGTTAATGAGTGAATTGATGCCATCTCTTTGTTGGTTCCATCTCGAGTAATGAGAATGAGTTTGTTTACCGCAATCATGCACCTGACGAGGAGGACAGCAGCAAGAGATAGCAGTTCAAAAGTCTCGGTATGGAATCGAGAACGACATTTTCAATTCACGGAGACAGTTTTTGATGTGAAGCGAAGTGAAAGCTCCAACCCTTCATCTGTCACCCTCATCGATCACCTTCACCGGTCACTGACAACTCGCCGAGCTACATTTAGTCAGCACTTTAGCCTCAGCCTAGACCAACACATGAATGACAAGGCGAGTCCAGACCCTCTAACGCAAAACAAGCAAGCGCCGGTCTACTGCGGCTTATCTAGAGCACCTGCAGTATGACGTCAAACTCCCCTGTCAATCTCCCATTTCAAGGCATTAGAGACTTGAAATTCCGCAGTTATTCGACGCCAAGCCCGACAAGATATAGCTCGGCCCTGCATGGTATCCTGTTAGCTTTGCGCCATGTCCAAATTCGGGGTTCTTCGTCGCAGACACGCATGCGCTTCTGCAATGGGCTGGCATCGGACGATATCGTGCGAGAGGCGGAATGCTGCGATGCGATGGTTTGATTCGCTCCTGGTCGCTACGTCAACCTCTGCTAGAAAAGCTGACGCCGGGAACTAGCAGCCACGACGCCTCGTAAGGTCTCGTGCATGAGGTGGCAGGAGAGGACGTGCGCCCTGTTTGCGGCGGTGAACGAGATGCATATCACAAAGAGCGCCTCTCTCCCATTTTCTCTTTTTTACACTCACACACACATACACCAGTGTTCTGTCCAGCTTCCTATTTCATCTTTCCGCATCAGTGATTGCCAGTTCATCTTCTATTTCTTCTCAACTCCTCATCCTAGCCCTTCTTACCTAACCCCTCTTGTTCATCAAACGTTCGTCGGCCGCGTCGACTCTACCGCCCGGCATGGGAGATCAAGAACCCACCCCTGAGAACCATACCATGATGCAAGGCTTCGAATGGTATGTACCGGCTGATCAGAATCACTGGAACCGCCTGGAGAAGCAAGTTCCGCAGCTCAAGCAATTCGGTGTCGACAATATTTGGATCCCGCCAGCGTGAGACCCTAACATCAATCCAGCACCACAGCAAGTGGCGAGCTAACATTTTATCATAGATGCAAGGGCTCGTCCAAGACAGGAAATGGATACGATATTTATGATCTGTAAGTTCGTCACCGTCTTTTGGCCTGGTTTATCATGCTGACGCTATAAGCTACGACTTGGGTGAGTTCGACCAGAAGGGGTCCGTCGGGACGAAATGGGGAACCAAGAAAGAGCTTCTTAAGCTCGCACATACCGCCAAGGACAACGGAGTCGGCCTGTACTGGGATGCCGTCCTCAATCACAAATTCGCAGCCGATCGGAAAGAAAAATGTCTCGCCGCCGAGGTCGACCCTGATGACCGCACCAAGTTCGTGAGCGATAAGTACGAGATCGATGCTTGGGTCGGTTACGACTTCCCCGGCCGCAAGGGCAAGTACAGCGATATGAGGTACCACTGGTACCATTTCAGCGGCGTTGACTACAATGCGAGGAATGAGAAGACTGCTATTTACAAGATCTTGGGTGACAAGGGTGACCAGCAATGGGCGGATAGTGTCGACGACGAGAAGGGCAACTAGTGAGACTCGAGGCTTTGCATAGTGTCGTACTGACGAAGCTGACGTCTGTGTAGCGATTTCCTGATGGGTTCTGATCTCGACTACGACCATCCCGAGGTGGTCAAGGACGTGATAAATTGGGGCAAGTGGCTGGCGAAAGAGGTGCCACTCAAGGGGATCCGTTTCGACGCAATCAAGCACTATAGTGAGGACTTCCTGCGCCAATTCATCACCGAGCTGGACAAAGAGTACGGCAAGGGATGGTTTTTTGTGGGTGAATTCTGGAAGGACAGCCTTGATGACATGTCAGAGTACCTCGCTCGCATGGGCAGGCAATTCACCCTTTTCGACGCGCCCTTGGTCTACAACTTCAGCAACATCAGCAAGAGCGAAGGTGCCGACATGAGAAAGGTTTTTGATGGGACTCTGGTCCAGAAGGAGCCCATGAACGCAGTGGTAGGAAATCCCCTCCTCAAGGTTTCAGTCATGTCCTGATATAACCAGACCCTGGTCATGAACCACGATACGCAGCCGTACCAGGCTCTGGAGGCCCCTATCGAGGGCTGGTTCAAGCCCATTGCGTATGCTCTCATTCTTCTGCGCACCGAGGGCTATCCCTGCGTCTGGTACGGTGACATTTACGGCATCAAGGGAGAGCATCCCTTCCCGCCATCATGCGGCGGCGCGCTGCCCAAAATGACCCTTGCCAGAAAGCTCTACGCCTACGGCAACCAGGCCGACTACTTTGACTACGCGACATGCCTTGGCTGGGTCAAGTACGGAACCTGGGATCGTCCCTTCGGCTGTGCTGTCGTGGTCAGTAATGCCGGGCCTGGCTCCAAGCGCATGCATGTCGGTGAGATGCATGCCGGTGAGGTGTGGACTGATGTTCTCGGGTGGAACGACCGGGAAGTCACCATTGGTGATGACGGTTTTGGCGAGTTCGTTTGCTCCGGTACTTCCGTGAGCATTTTTGTTAATCGGGAGGCGGAGGGCAGAGAAAGATTCGAGAAGGAATTGTGAGTATCCGCCTCTCCCATGAGATCCCTCTCTGACTAACTCGCAACAGCGACTCCAACATTTACGAGGAGTGAGCCAGAGCGGAAACTTTGACTCACATGACATTGGAGACTGAGGTTAATGGCATTAACTATTGCCGGGCATGAGGCGTCATTGAAACCCTGGAAGAAGCGGCTTAGCTGTAAAAGACATATCCTACAAACAGAATACTAGAACCCGCCACAACAATGCGCATTGCGTCAAGACGAGACCGCAGTCCTCGACCCCCTCCCTCCCATCTGGCACCAACTGAATTCAGACGTCGAAGTCCTGTATCATTCCACTCGCCTTTCTCAGCTTTCATCTTCTTCACCGTCCCGGCCCGGTCACTGTTCCACCGCTACTACACCGGGCTTATGCGTTCGCGGTTAAAAGCTGACACGCTCTACGGCTATGATTGCATATATCCGAATGGCCCAAGCTCGTTCTGGTCGTACTGTGAGGGCGACTACGTTCAACTGTATGGTTGACTGATGGTATGCCGCGATTGTGTTGTCGATACGTACATTCTTACAACCGCGGGACCCTCTCGCTGATAAAGCACGACATTGCTCGGCCGAGTGAGTTTTGATAGTGTGTCGGCGGGTGAACGGACAGTTGCGAGGGCTTCCGCGTCTTCCAAAAAACATTCTAGACTCGGTTCGAATATTGCTCCCCTTTCGTCCTGCTCCGAAAACTGGGAAAGCCGGCCTATCGATCGGTGACAAACGCATAGATACTGTTCTTTGCCCATATCCACGTGCATCACCCAGAGTCCACAACTCCTTCAATGTGACGAGTCCTAGTCTCTTATCGCCGATGGCGCCCCGGTCCCCCACGTCATATCCCCGCTGCGGGGCTACTAGGCCGAATGTAGCAAGTCAGTGCGGAGTAGCTACGCGATGTTTCGATTGGAAGTTCGCTCCCGTTGCTCCCATCGTCGGCTTCGACGCGGCAGTAGAAGATGACGGCCTTCTCTCCTGCGCTTCCTATGCGGCTCGCATGGAAACCTTCAACATTCAAACCGTTGGTTACTTTAATTCCTTGGTCTCTATTCTGTAATACCCCTCTGGTCCGCCCCCAACTCGGAAAAATACCCTTCCGACTGGCCCCGCGTCTTTTCGCTACTACCCCTCACACACTTCGTCCCAAGGTTAACGCCGACATGTCGGGCCTCTCAGTTGAGTTGACGGCTCCCAATGGAGTCAAGTACACCCAGCCTACCGGCCTCTTCATCAATAATGAGTTCGTTAAGTCCGCAAAGGGCGAGACGATTGACTCGATAGACCCAGCGTACGTGGCCCCGCACCCACTGCCTCGGTCGAGGACAAGCTGACATCTGTACCACAGCACGGAGGAGAAGATCGCATCAGTCCAGGCCGCTGAGGTGGAAGACATTGATAGAGCCGTAAAGGCCGCGTATGCCGCGTTAAGGCATGAGTCCTGGAAGGGTATCTCGGCAACGGACCGCGGTGCCATGATGTACAAGCTGGCCGACCTGATTGAGCAGCACAAGGAGACACTCGCTACCATTGATGCGTGGGACAATGGTAAGACCTTACTTCCATGTTCATCTGGGCCGAAGAAACCCATACTGACGGGCCGCAGGTAAGACGTACGCTGATGCCCTCGACGTCGATCTCTCGGAGTGCGTCACCGTCATACGCTACTACGCCGGCTGGGCCGACAAGACGTACGGCCAGACCATCAGCACCATCCCCCAAAAGTTTGCCTACACGATTCGTCAGCCCATCGGCGTGGTCGCCCAAGTGCAAGTAGCCCTTTCCGAGAAGACAACCGCCGAAGGAGACTGACCCTTCCCAGGATTCCCTGGAATTACCCTTTGTCGATGGCGACATGGAAGCTCGGCCCCGCGCTCGCCTGCGGAAACACCGTCGTGCTCAAGGCCGCCGAACAGACCCCCCTCAGCATCCTCTTCCTCGGCACCCTCATCAAGCAGGCCGGCTTCCCGCCCGGCGTGGTCAACTTCGTCAACGGTCACGGCCGCGTTGCGGGTGGCGCTCTGGTGAGCCACCCCCTGGTCGACAAGGTCGCCTTCACCGGCAGCACGGCGACCGCCAGAGTCATCATGGGCGAGGCGGCCAAGACGCTCAAGAACATCACCCTCGAGACCGGTGGCAAGTCTCCCCTGCTCGTCTTCGGCGACGCGGATCTCGAGCAGGCCGTCAAGTGGTCGCACATGGGAATCATGTCGAACCAGGGCCAGATTTGCACCGCCACGTCGAGAATCCTGGTCCAGGAGTCCGTCTACGACGAGTTCATTCCAAAGTTCCTCGAGACGCTCAAGACCGTCAGCAAGGTCGGAAGCCAGTGGGACAAGGACACCTACCAGGGACCCCAGGTGTCCAAGGTCCAGTACGAGCGCGTGCTGGAGTACATCGACATTGGAAAGAAGGAGGGCGCAAAGCTGGCTGCCGGAGGCGAGCCCGTGAAAATCGGCGGCGAGGGCAAGGGATTCTTCGTCGCGCCGACCGTCTTCACCAACGTCACCACGTCGATGCGTGTGTGGGGCGAGGAGATTTTTGGTCCCGTCGTGGTCATCGCCAGCTTCAAGACCGAAGAAGACGCCATCGCCTTGGCCAACAACAGCCAGTACGGCCTCGGCGCTGCCGTTTTCACGCAGAACGTCGAGCGCGCCCATCGTGTGGCGTCGGAGATTGAAGCTGGCATGGTTTGGGTTAACAGCACTCAGGACAGCGACCCCCGCGTGCCTTTTGGTGGAGTCAAGCAGAGTGGTATCGGCAGGGAGTTGGGCGAGGCTGGCTTGGAGGCGTACAGCCAGATCAAGGCCATCCACGTCAACATGGGCACAAGGTTGTAGCTTCAGTCGTTAGCTAGAAAATCGGTAACGACTGAAACCGAAATGTATTATTGAACCATTCTACGCATGCAGAACCAACTCGTATTGCCCCGGCAGCAATTTCACCTTCTTCCCAGACACGTTCCTGACTCCACCACTGCGTGCCCGGCTGACCTCAACCTTGCTCTCATCCCTCGGCATCAAAAGAGTTGCCGTGGTACTCGTCGGCACCGTCACCTTCATTCGTACGTCCTCGCCTCGCGCTCGAAGGTAACCCGGATAAGTCCGTAAGGGCACTCGAAAGTCCCCTCGACAAAATCAAACTCCGACTTGAGCGGCGGTTTGACCGTCCAGGTCTTGTATGCGTCCTCCTCAACCTTAACACCAAGGACCGCTTCGTAGAACCACTCGTAAATGGTCCCGAGCATGTCGTGGCACTTGCTGCGGCAGGCATCTTGCCAGAACTCATTCAGAGTCGTCTCTCCGCGTCTAAGAAAGCGCATGTAAGAAGGGTGCTCCTCCTGCCGCGCCATCGCCATGACGATATCCGGCCTGTCGACGTCCGTGAACGTGTTCCACAGCCACTTGAGACCGATTTCGCCGGCCCTGATCTTGCAGTCGGCGGCGTCGTCCAAGAACGCCTGCTGCACGTCCGGGATGTGCTCGGTCGGCACGAGACCGAATTGTAGAGCCATCGCTTGGGCGATCATGGTCCGGTCGTGGATTCCAGGGTTGTCAAGTGATGTGTAGAAGGCGTAGGGATGCTCCGTCTTCTCGGTGATGAGAAGGTGGCGGTTGTACGCCTCGTAGATCCTGTCCGCCCACTCGCGCCAGCGCCTTTCGTCTTCCACGTAACCAAGCTCGCGAGCCATCAGCTCCACGTTGCGGAGACACTTGTAGTAGATGGCCGTCTCGATGTTTGCTTGATGGTTACCGAAGGCGATGTCTCTGCCCCAGTCGCCGAGCCCATGTTCAATCAACCCGCCACGGCGCTCTTTCGTGCGTAAGTACTCCATGTACCGGACACACGGCTGGTACAACTTGCCAAAGACATGAGTCGACCCGTAGTAGCGCTTGATAATCTCAGGGATCAGAGCGACGGCGCCGCCCCATGTGATGGTATCATGGAGAGGTCCACACATGTATCTGATCTCCGGGGCCATGGTAGGCACCAGGCCATCAGATTCCTGGGCGTCGACGATATCATCCAAGATCTTGGAATGCAAAGCCTCAATGTCGCGGACGTACTGCGTTGCCGGGGCGAGAAGGTGGGTGACTTCGAGCCATCCAAACTTTTCGATCTGGGGGCAGTCGGTATGGTAGCTGAAGAGGTTGCTGACGAAAGACCAATAACACATGTTTATGAGTGCGTTCGCGTCTTCCTTGTCCGTCTTCACCGTGCCCAAGCGCCGTGCCGCAGATGACACATGTCGGCCGACGACGGAAGAGATGACGGGAAGGCCCTCCCCGGAATCGAGTGACGCGCCCTCGATCTGGATGTACCGGGCGCTCGTGAAGCTGAAGTCGGGCTCCCAGATCTCAAGCTTTCCAGTTCCTGCCAGTGTGAATTTGGAGTAGACTTTTGTCTCAAACTCCTTGAACAAAGGATCAGGCATCAGGACTCGGCCGTTCTCGTCGATGCTCTCAGAGTATCTCACAATAACCTCGGCACCAGCCGGTCCGCTGACCTCGACTTTGATCATGGTAGAGGCGTTCTGACCGAGGTCGAACGCCACAACGCCCGGAGCCAACGTCTTTTTCGATACCGGTTGGAAGGTCTCGTGGAGTGCAACGGGCGGTTGGCTCTGGTATCTGAGCTTTCCTCGAGGTCCGGTCACGGGGGTTGACGCTTTCCACTCAGAGTCATCAAACCCTGGCGAATCCCATCCGGTAGGGTAGCTTCGAAGATCCTTGTTCTCGGAGGCGTAGATGTTTGCAAGCGTCGTCGCGCTCTTTCTAGTCTTCCAGTCTGGCCCGGAAATGATGGTTTCGCGGCTCCCGTCCTCGTAAAATAGGTGCAGCTCAGCGAAGAAGCAAAGTTCGTTACCGTAGCGGACGTACGTGTTATCCTCGTACATTGGCCAGAAGAAGCGGTCACCCTGGTCTCCGGCGTAGAAGCCGTTGCCTACGTGCACCCCAATGGCATTCTCCCCCTCCCTGAGCGCGCCGCTCAGGTCGTAGGCGACGAACTGCACCGTCCGGTGGTAGTTGGTCCAGCCCGGGTCGAGAACGTGGTCCGAGGCCGGGTTGCCGTTGCAGGAAAGATTGAAGTGACCTAGACCAGAGGCGAAGGCGATGGCTCGCGTGGGTTTTCGGTCGAGACGTAGGGACTTGCGGAGGTAGAATGGCTTGTCGCTGCTGTCGCCGACCCAGACTCCCTTCCATCGGTTTGGCTCGTCTTCGAACCAGGTGCGAAAGATCAAGCTCGTATGCGGCATCTTTTTTTTTTTTTTTAGCCAAGTCAGTGAGATTGAGGCAGCAGACGATCTTTTCGTGGACGTACGTAAGTCTGGTTCATACTGTAAGGCGGCAGCAGCCTGCTCGATCTGGGGTACGCTGTGAAGAACTCGTTGACGCTGCTGCACGTAGCTTTTCCATCTTGGTCCCAGACGGTCACTTTCCAGAAGTGGAAAGATGCAGACTTGAAGCCTCCATTGGGTTTACATAGGATGTTCCTCTGTGCGTTGCTTTCAACTTTGGCGGAATCCCAGACGATGTCAGGATGAGAGCTACTCTCAAGGGCTTCCGGATTCAGAGCAACGACAACTCGATAAGCTGTCTGTGAGGCATGTTCGAAGTCGGAATGGAGTGTCCAGTAGAGGCGAATCTCATCCACGTCGATGCCCAAAGTCTCGTGGAAGGCATGGATGCCACAGCGTGTAACCTCCATTGTGATGATCAACCGAGGATGAGGCACCAATGGCCCGGTAGGTGGTCGCAATCTCAGCCGGAAACGAGATGTAAATCAGTTTCTAGCACATCAAGGATCTTTACCCAGTTCTTTACGAATGTCCGAGGGCTTCGCAATGTTTCGGGCAACTTCCGTGCAATGTACTTCGGCCAGAAACAGTCACAGGCAGCCGGCGAGGGAATCAACTCATCAATGAGCGAGATGACCGAGTTCGGGGCGTTGTTCGCTCGAAAAGGTGGCACTCTGGGGCTTGAGACAGAGCATTTCAAGCTGGCGTACCCGGTCCCTTGGGATGCATTGCGCCGAGCATCTGGCCAAGATCTCGACCCCTTGGGAAGCCGGCCTTTGGTACTTGGTCTATGGGCGTTCTGCATCCAGTCCGGGGGTCTCGCCGGGTGGGGTTTGACCAATGAGAAGCGTGTCTTCGACTAATGATAGCCGCTTTCGGTTTAGCGTTTTCCGGCGCGGAATTTCCGACTCACTGACGATCGTGCGAGGCGGATTTCCCGAGTTCGCCGCACACATATGTAGGGGATTTCCACCTTTGAGAACCTGGACAGACTTTTATGTAGCCCTTGCCAGGGCTTGGCTTTGGGAGCAAGTTGAGCCAATCTAGTTTTGTAGCGTGTCCATCCGCTCTGTCAAAACCACTATGAACACTCTCTATCCAGACCTCTAAAGCTCCGGTTCCTTCAATCCCAACATGGAACCCCCACGATCCCGGTGGTGTTGTTGCTGAAAACTCCACTTACCGGACCGCTTCGGGCCTCAAGCTTGAACGACGGCTGACATGCAACGTTCTGAGGGCCTGAATTGGAATCACTGCCACTGCGAATTGAATCAATGAGCTGCCAACCCTCTCGGTGATGTCGGGGTAAAGATGCAGCTTGATCTGGGGTGCTCGTGGGGTCTGGAGTCCCCAGGTCCTGGAGACCGCAGAATTGGGAGGGATCGGCCAAGTACAAAAGCTACCCTACCCCACTGTATGACAGCTCGATCTGATGCGTTGGACGAGCAGGGGATCCGTCCATCGGTAGTTCGCATCCGACAGCCTGTTACTGGCTTTTTTGATCCTTTCCTGAGCTGTATATAACCTTATTATGCTACTCAAGTTGCTGATAAAGGATTAGCATTGTTGCCTTGTCCCAATCCATCGATAACGACTGTACTTCTACACATCGCAACCATGGGACGCCTCACCACGGTGTTTTCGGCCGTGTTCCTGGCCATAGGTGGTTTTCTCTTCGGCTACGACTCTGGCATCATAACGTCCACCATCGCGCTGGAGACGTTCGAAGCCTACTTCAGCCATCCCTCAGACACCGTCGCCGGCGGTATCGTCTCGGCCTTCCAAGGAGGTGCCATCCTTGGCACCATCATCAACATGTTGTTCGCGAACAAGATGGGTCGTCGCCACACCATCTTCGTCGGATCCGTGGTTTCGTGCCTCGGTTCGGCTCTGCAAGCTGGCGCAGTCAATATGGCCATGCTGATCACTGGTCGCTTCATCGGTGGTGCGGCCGTCGGCATGGTCACCTCGACGATCCCGATGTACGCCTCTGAACTATCCGAGGCGAGACACCGTGGTATCCTGTCAGGTTTACTGCAATGGATGCTGAGTTGGGGTTTCCTGGTTGCTCAGTGGTTGGGTTACGGGTGCTCTTTCTCAAAGACCGAGTTCTCTTGTAAGCTTATTTTTGTCCACAGTCCCATATTTGGGCCCGCTCCGCCATCTACACGTATCAAGTCATGATACATGTCTAACCAACACACAGGGCGGTTCCCTCTCGCTTTCCAGGCCGTCCCGGGTGTCATCCTCGTCACCGGCGTTTACTTCCTCCAGGAGTCTCCTCGGTGGCTCATGGAGCGTGACCGACACGAAGACGCCCGACGCTCCCTGGGCAAACTTCGAAGCGGCCTGGACGAAGAAACCATCGAGCTCGAGTTCCGCGAAATCCGCGATGTCATCCTGGCAGATCGCGCTCTCGGCGATATATCGTGGAAGTCGATAATCACCAAGCCATCCTGGCGTAAGCGTCTGCTCCTTGGTTGTGGAGTACAGGCTCTGGGACCTCTCAGCGGCATTAATGTTATCAACTACTACGGACCACGAATCTACGAGATACTGGGCATCAACACGCAGACATCGTTGATGATCATCGGCATCAGCGGTGCGTTGTCGATCGTCTACTGCAGCATCGGCCTGTGGCTCCTGGACCGCGTTGGCAGAGTGAAGCCTCTGATCGTCTCTGCTGCCGGCATGGGGGCCGCCTTGCTCGTCAACGCCGTCCAGGCTCAGTATCTGGACGAAAGCAACGCAGCCCAGTTGAGAAGCATGGTTGCCATGAACTTCGTTTTCAGCCTGTTCTACACGCCACTTGGCATCATTAGCTGGGTGTATCCCGCAGAGATCTTCCCCGTCGAGGTCAGAGCACTCGGAAACGCCATAACTACCTTCACCAACTGGACCGTCAACCTGATCTTCGCCCAAATCTCCCCGGAGGCGTTGACTGCTGTTGGCTTCCGGTACTTTTACGTCTTTTTTGTCTTCAACCTGATTGGCATGCTGTGCTACATTTTCTTCTATCCGGAGACCAAGGGAAGGACGCTTGAGCAGATGGATGAGCTCTTTGGCGACCAGTTGGTCCCACATGCCATGCAAGATTCTGTTGGAGCCGCAGCGGCTGTCGCCAAGGATGAGAAGCTAGTGGAGCAACTCGACCGTGTCTAATGTCTTGGTTATGGAGTAAAGTGCGACATCAATGATGCCGTGGACACGCACCGGGGAAAGGCCCATGGTCTGGGTGACCAGTCTCTGGTTATACAATGTGCGCCTTTGTTTTATGAAAGAGGAAATGTTCTATTGAAACAACAAGTCCTGACGATCCGCAATGTTCAGTTCGACGTTGTTGATCATTTGACCAAATATAACGAGAATCGCAGCAGTAAACTTTGGAAAGTTCTGATAACTCTCCTAGTATCTTCGCTTATAGTGTCTCCGTTGTCCCTGCAGTCGTTATCTCACGTTTCATCGCTCCACCTTGTGTCTCTGAGCACTGAACCAGTCGAAGAATGATAGTGGCGCGGTTTAGGAGACCAAGGGATAAAAGATGCAGGACGAGCTCTGACTTGAGTACGAAATTTCTTACCAGTCCTGTAAACACCCGCTGCATGGCCCTCTGGCTCAGCCTTTCCGCTTTTACCCTTCTGTTTGAACCACATTGCTTGCCAGTTTGAGACCAGCTTCGTTCCATCCATCCTGCTTACGGAACTAGCAATACTTGAATCCAGGCCATACCCGAATAGGTAAACAAACTGGTCATTCTAGATAAGCAGTTCCAAAAAGCTTCGTAACTAACGCAGCCCTGACATACAACACCGACGTGTGCCGCCTTGGAAGCTTCGTTGTATAAATATGCCCTTTGGCCGCGTCGTTTCAGCCCGCGAGCTTGTCAGCCGTCATGCAAGTTCGTATTCAGTACAGTAAAATTGTCTTTTCATTTTCAATCAGACACCCGCAACCCTGTTTTACAACTCTACACCATCACGATAGTCGGCTTCAAGGACCTCACACCTTCAACACTCTCCTTCGCCCGCGTCTTCAATAATAATCAGTTCAGCGCCAAGCCACAACGGCCAGCCTCAAACGCAAGTCTTTCAGGCAAGACAGCCATCGTCACCGGAGGGAATACCGGCCTTGGGTATAAGCCGCCATTCAGTTTCTGGATCTCAAGCCCTCCCGTCTGATCCTAGCGGTGCGGTCAGTTGAAAAGGGAGGAGAAGCCGCCACCGAGCTTTGTCGGAACCACCCAGCAGCCGTCATTGATGTATGGAAGCTTGAAATGTCCTCGTACGAGTCGATTCAAGCATTTACCAATCGTGCGGAC
Organism: Colletotrichum coccodes; assembly: GCA_020466075.1. NCBI lineage: Eukaryota > Fungi > Ascomycota > Sordariomycetes > Glomerellales > Glomerellaceae > Colletotrichum > Colletotrichum coccodes. Next base: position 14,185 of record JAIMZG010001771.1, read on the forward strand.
ACCAGCTGGAACGTGCCGACATCGTCCTCTTGAATGCTGGGGTGATCCGAATAGACATGCACAAAATTCCAAGTACAGGCCACGAGGAGACACTCCAAGTCAACTACCTTTCGACCATGCTACTCACGATTCTCCTCCTCCCCATCCCTAAGGCCAAGCGCCAGGAAGTTGAGCCAGCACGCCTTACCATTGTCAGTGCCGCGTTGGCCCTGGCGGCCAGTTTCCCCGATAGAGACGCCAATTCTGTGCTGCCTTCTTTTGATGACCACACGACTTTCGACAGCTGAGAGACGTACAACTTTCCCGAAGCTTCTAGCCCACATGTTCCTCTGGAAGTTCGTCCACCACATCTCTGCCGATGACATCATCATAAATCTGGCCGATCCTGCCTGGTGTAGAAGTACAAGCTTAGCACACGATTCTCAGGGTCTCATGAAAGTCGCAAGTGCTATCTTCGGGGCAACAACCGGAAGGTCACCAGCAGTAGGAGCTTCGTGCTTCGTCGATGCCATTGTCAACGAGGGTAAAGAGTCTCATGAATGCTTCCCAACGAGCTGGAAAATTTACCCCTGGATAAATTTCATCACGCAATTCTGGTAATTGCCCATTTGCCTCGCAGATTCGCTGCAATTCTACACACACCGCAGGGAAGTGTTGTTTGCGGCCTTCTTTGGAATGAGACAATGACCGAGCTGGACTTTGCTGGTGTTCGTGCTATCGTTGAGTCGCTGTAACCTATTAACTTTGTCGTACGCCAAAAAACGTTCTTCACGGTCCTTTCGGTAAGGTTGAATATTTCAGCAGATGTCAGTCTTCACTCGTTATGGCAGTGCAAACTCATCACAGTCTTGAGTGCCTCTCCCGCGTTCATGTTTTCAGTAGATGATGTGAGACTAACACAAGGCGACTTGTAACGAACTAAAAAGCTTTTAGGACTATATCTCATGATATGCATACATATCACAGTTAACTGGCAAGATTTACATTAACTTTCTCCATAGCGGCACGACCATACGTGTAGACACCTTCCAAAACTGACCCGCTCGATGAAGAGCTTCCACTCCACCATACCTGTCCAAGGAATGTGATTTTAATTCTTTAATGTAAAAGATTTCTGGTTGCCCCGAAACATCGCTAGAGATCCTTTTCGGATGAGTAACACATTCCCAGCTTCTCCTTCGCCGTATCTGTTGCAATTATGTAGATGTTCCATCTTGGCACCTGCAACTTCATGTTACCGTCAAGCGGTTCACCCAGCTCGAGCAAATCATCTTCAAGGTACCAAAGAATGTTTAGTAAGCTCGTTTGTATCTTTTCTGAGCCGCTGTGCACTTTGTAGGCTCAGGTAAAAACCGATATCAGCACGTATACCGACTTTTGATCACCTGCAATTAACGAAAAACGCTGAATATAGGATCCCAGGTGGTTATTTAAAAGTTATAAAATTGCGAAAAGTGTGACACGAGTTTTTGAATACCAGCACTGATATCTTTTCTCTCGCTTGAGTAGGTATCTGGCCATTTCCCCTCCTTTGTAACAACAATGTCGAGCAATAACGCAAAGTTTCATGATGATACCTGCATTCAGACAGTTTTCAGTGCCTTTCTTATCAAACTCGTATTTTGATAAGAAGGTTGTGACCTGAAGCCTATTTAGGATACCTTAGTTGATAATTGTGAAGTTCCATGCTTAGTCTCAAGACATGATATCAGACCAATACCAGGACAAATGGTTGCAATCGGAGTAGGACGCTAACAAAGAAAGTATTTACCGGGTACAAGGTTTCTCTAGGTCTCATTGTTTTTCATCTTATTATTATGCTTTAATTCACAAAGTCGCAAGAATCCTCGAGTTTTTAAATCTGGAACACTCGAGTAGAGGCAGGAAAGGACGATGGGCGACGGACACAAATACGAGTAAAGACGAAGATGGTGGACGAGGAAGGACGGCGCTTTTCAGTTGATTCCTCTCTTTTTGAAGTTAATCACTTTAATCTTCTTCATTATTCTGGTTCTATTACTTAAATGCCTCGTGCCGTCATCCCATTGCGCGTTTCTTCCAGGTTTTTATCACATTCTGGACTTCAATTCAAGAATTCATTTTATTCCCCCCTCCACCACCCTGGTATGTATTCTTGACCATTCTTGATTTTGGCTCGGCTGATTACCACATTACGAAGTTGACGATCGGCCCAATTTCATCACAATATTTGGACATTGCAACCATAACAACGGCGACAGCGACGACCACGACGACCACGACGACTTCTCCCTGTTTGGCTCGCCACCAACGCCGCCGAGCTGCAACTGGTTGAGTACCCTTCCAGCCCTCCTAGAAATACCCACCCTCTTGTTCTTCCAGACATGAGCTCCGACCAGGCAAACACTCCGCCAGTAACTTCTGCGCCAGTGCAGAGCCCAAGTGCCATACCGACTTCACTTCGGCACCCCCAGCAATCATCCGCGAAAGCCTCGAGTGCAGAAGGTTTCCACACGTATCCCAGGCCATCTGATGAGGTGTCCCAACAGGAACCTGAAACTCAGACTCTACCACCAATGTATCTTCCACCCACAGTGAATGACCTCCGATACCCTACGGGCCCCGTTCGTCTCATTCCAACTCTCCCTACCAATAACTCGTTGCGCCCGCATCTCAGACACCTGTGTCCGCTTCGGCTTCCTCGCCAGGTCGCGGCTCCTTCTTGCCAGCAGTATTTTCTACTCCGTCTCGCTCCGTTTCCGTAGGCTCGCCGCGCGTCTCGACACCCGGTAAACATAGCTCGCCTGGATTGAATGGGGCACTACGGGGTTACAAGAAGTGCAACAAGTGCAACAAAGATAAACCGCTATCTGAGTATGATTATGTGGACTCTACGGGTCGACAACAGCCTCGCGTCCAATGTATCGACTGTCGAGTGAAGAGAAGGGAATCAGTAGCCCGGGCAAAGAAGAAGAGGAATCAGGCCAGAGCCAAGACCTTACTGCAATCCGAAAATCGAGGACCACAGGATCAACGGCAACAGCAGCAAGTGGCCGGAGGGATCCAAGGTAGCTTCACACTGTGTCACAACCCTCCGTTCTTTTACAATCCTGCCATGACCGCTCCCGGTTTAGCTCAGGACATTGAGAGCGCGGCGCAAGGCTCCTTCACACTAACTCCGGCTGGATACTCACCCATGCTCCCGCGCTCGAGGCTCTCCGAAAATCTTCAATATGGACCCCCAAGCAGTAATGGTGTAAGTTCTTTCATCCTACGACGTCGCACCGGGTATACTCACAAACTACAGCTCGCCGGGTCACTTCCGACGGCCCAGACGCTTCCCGTCGCCAAACCAACTCCTCCTGCATTGAACACACCGGTCGTGTCGAGTTTGCCGTTTCCCAGCACTCCTATCGGACCTCAAACTATGGAACAGGTAGGGTGCCAAGTCGTTTTTTTCCTATTCAGCATGCTGACTGATTTTGCATAGATGATTGAATCAGACATTTCGAACTTCGCCAATGTCTCGTCGTCGGCCATGCATTCACCGAGCGATTTCCTATCGCTCGAACCAAGTGTTGACGGAGAACCCCTCATGGTGCAGCAGCCGGAAGATCAATCTGGTTACAGTGCTGTCATCGTCATGACTCTTCCGGACCCCCGAATCGAAGGGAACATAACACAAATTTTACAGTTCGAGAGGAAGAGGTTCAATGATGCTCGTAGCAAGTGCCGCTGGATGAAGAATCAGGATGATGAAACCCTGCGACGATACTGGCGGAGGCGAGAAGCCTCTATCGTACTTGGGCTATCTGAGGTGCCCCCACCAGAGGTGCAGCCGTACTTCACTTTGACGTATGCGCAGGGCTCGCATTACGACGTCCATGCCCAAATCTGAAACAGAGAGCGACGATATCACTAACAGAATTTACGCTGTTGAGGCCGGCGGTTTCAATGAAAGAGGTACACAGAGAACGGAAGAGTGTTCACAGCATCGTAGTAACTAGTAGCCGGTTATTACACAAACTTGGCGAGTAAATGCGTCCAAACTGGGTTAGTGTATTTGCTGCTCTTACTCAAGTTCACCTCGGTGTGAAATCTATTTACCTCAGCTACACGGACTGGGCAGCTTAGTTCCCTGTCAAGCATAAATTAGGTACTCTCAATGGAAGATTTATGTCAGATGCACAACGCTTTATTAAATACGTCACAAATACTGGATACTGGCTTATATTACACTCAAGGATAATATATTACAACATAGATAGGCTGGTTAAGTCAAATAAATTATCATAGAAGTGGTACGAGATAATGATTCAGAAATTGATAACCTGGCCGCGTCAAGCGAAGTTTATACTTGTATGGATCATGGTATGCATGATAATTTGATGGGGGATTATTTCATGGATGATCCGAGGTTGGAACTACTCTTGTAGGCTCTTCGAATGATAGCTTCGAGTTCCATGGCCCAGTATCCAGCAGCGGTAAGAAGCAAGGTCTGCTTGCATTACCCACGAACGTGCCACGCTTCTGCCAGAATCAAAGAATATGTGAGAGGGACAGGGCCATCTAGGCACAGAGCCATACTGGTAGGAGGCAAAAGTAAAACGCTCACGATAAGTGACTGTGGCTTTAACTGCCACGATTCTCTCAGCAGCTGCAACTTGCGATTCGTGTGCGCTCTGAGGCACAATGGTGGCCACTGTGAGTTAGCACTCAAGTGGGCCAGGTACGGCAGCCTGCAAAGCTTGCTAGGTCAAGACTCATTGACTACGGTAGCTAAAACCTAATTTACATTCTACTTTTGTTTAGTTGCAAGTAATATCATACCCTAGTCATCATCCTGGACCAGCTGTAGTGGACAAAAACTCGACAGTGGTGGTGGGCAGTAGCATGGGGTTGTAGGTGGTAGTAGGTAGTAGTTGGTACTTGTACGTGAAAATGCTTGAGCCAACGCAGCGGACGGTGATGGTGGTTAAAAGACAAAGAAAATGCAGCTACATGGAACCTAGCAGGAGGTGTCACGGCGCTGGCAATGAGGATGCCAGGACGGCCGTCGCGTGCAGCATACTTAGACGTGGCCAACTTCAAGAGCATCAATCTTGTAATTCTGTATCTTTTTGTGTACACAGGGCACATTGGTTAGATGCGCCCTTGTGTGCCCACAGCTGCAGCGAGTGCCACTGCTGGAGCCTCTGCAGGGGGCCTGCCCGTGACAGAGGCAACCATAATTCATAGACACAGCAGAGTACATGCGAGTCCAAGGGATACGGACAAGACAAAGAGACGAGACTAAGCGCTGGGGCAAACTGGAGTTGTAAAGAACTATATATGGTACCTGGCACTGACAAAGCTGGAGTATGACGATATAAACGAAGTATTCTATAAAGCGGAACAGAGAGAATGTAGCATGCAGTATGACAATGATCTCCAACTGACGGGGTACGGCACACAAATAGATAGTACAGCGGGTAGTCTGGGACAGTTGGCCTTGATTTAACAACATGGCGGGTTGGGGTGTTGCGGATTATCCTGGGCGTTTCGGTTGCCAGCGGACTCCGTTAACTAGACATAGCTGCAGATCAAAAACGGCCACATCAAGTCAGGTTATGTCAAGACCCCCAAACTTTCTTGGGGCCCATCAATTTATGTTCAATAGTTAGAACACCTTCTGTTCGAAGTTCAGGCGCGAGTGCAAGTTGGATCGTAGCGAAAAGCAATTTAAATACGCCTTCTCTCTTGATGCTAGTTTATAGAAAGTTACTATTAAACATTATCAAATATAACTTTAGCTTCTGATACTACACTCATAGATTTGCAAAAGCTGTAACGTGTTATGGGGTTATAACACACTTGATATGTTTCTATTTGTACCTGTAGGACTGTATTTCCGTAACTAAAGGCGCATTATGCTTACGAGAATAAGACCAATAAATGCTCTCATGTCTTGAAGTGTTGAAAGACTCTATGTATAGTTCTACTGACACAAGGTTATACCTAGAGACTTGTAGTAACCTACACTATAAGTATGATAACGGCATTTGTGGTGGATACAAGAAAGCCTATCGAGCCTAGTAGCCTAATAAGTAGCTGTCGCCCATCCCCTCCTCGCCTAGTTATGACAGTCTGCGACAACCAACATATGGGCCGATTGAATAGAATCGGTCAATTTCTATTGTAGATGTGAAAGTGGCCCAACTGGCCTTAGAAAATTCCCCTATGTGTGGAAGCATATAGCTAAACAGGCTTCCGCCTAACAAATGCAATGTACAACCGATTTCGGCCCTGGAAAGCATCGCTCCAATGTTGTGCTGGCTAATATAATGCCAAAGTTCATGGGCTGACACAATGCTTACTAGCTGAATCACAGCGTAACTGCATTATCATCGTACATGCTTGAGCCATGTGCGCATAGGTAAAGTGGACTTCGCTCAGGTATTCAGTCCCCGGCTCAGGCTCGCTTCAGGCTTTTAGCGGCAACGGCCCAGGTCAACGGCTTAAAAGAGGTAGAGGGAGTCGATGTGACTAACTCGGTTATGAATCACTTCGTCCTACGCTGTCCTGAAGCATCAAGCCAACACTGTCTCCCGAACAAAGTTCTCCAGAAGCCAAGATTCTTCTTTCCATTTCAAATGGATTAGTGTTCACGTTCTTTTGCCTTTGCAGACAAGACGGGCCGAAAATGGCCTAAAATATCGGTGTCCTATTATAGATTGAACATATTACAGCATTGGTGATATTTTGGTGGGGTGGACTTACCTGTGTGCATGTGTCTGTTCTACCCAACAAGAAATCCTTGTTGAACCCCCTCTTTCAAGTAGTCTGTTCGTAGACCATTTTCAGAAAAAGACTCTGTGACATCTTTACCCTCAA